>JASAMX010021134.1:0-10870 GCA_030248175.1 Microlaimidae sp. YZB2_3 | reverse complement strand
TGTTGGTGGTTGGTGTGCGCTTAGAAGCATTTGCGGTGGACGATGGACGGCCCGGATTCGTCGTACTCCTGTTTGCTGATCCACATCTGCTGGAAGGTGGACAGGGAGGCCAGGATGGAGCCTCCGATCCACACGGAGTATTTGCGTTCAGGAGGAGCGATGATCTTGATTTTCATTGTGCTAAAACGAAGACAATCAGTAAAATTTTATTTTGTGTAGTTAGTTTAATTTAGTTTAATTATTAACTATGCTAAAACGGGAAAAATCGGTAAAATTTTATTTTGTTTAGTTAGTTTAGCTTAGTTTAATTAACTATTTTGAATCCCCGCTATGCTACCATGATTGCGACTGTATTTTTGCCCGTGAGCTTTCTCCGGATGATAGTGATGTTCCTACTTTCTAATATTATGCCCTAGAGATCTGTCCGTTTTTTAGAACTATTTTTTTCGTTTTTAATAATTTTGAAAAAACTAGTTTACAAAAAATTAATATTTGGCATCAAACTTTAATTATTCGTGAAATTATTACAAACGGATATGAATGACAATAAATATAAAATTTTTATTCATAACTCAATAGTTTATGCAATAGTTTGCGATTGTTTCGTTTAAAAAAACAATTGCTCTGTTTTTCTTAATCCTTTAGGTATTTTATTCAGCCAAAAAAATTGTGTTTGATTTAGAAGTATTAATAATGATGCTCTAGTAAAGTAGAAGCAATAAAAATTTTAAATATGGGCCTACCTAGCATTACAAAAATTTAGGTCCGCGGTCCCGCCGCGAAATCAGAATTCGTTATAAAACCAATTATTTTTACCAATTTTTTTCGAAAACCGGAGATTAAACATATATTTTAAAACAATTTCGAGTATTTTTGTTAACTTTTGACCATTATTTAGAGCTATATTAAGCCTAACTAAAGTGTTTCATATGTAAATTTTTTTGTTTACTCAGAAAAAAACATTTTGTAATGCTTAATTAAATACAAATAGACCACTAAAAGTTTTTAAGTAGATGTTTTATTTGTATATAGTATTTCCAGTTTCAAAAATAATACAAAAAATGCATTTATTTTGAGAGAAACTTTGTTTCGTGATGTGACCACCGACTCAGTTTTTGTTATGCTAGGTAGGTCCATAGCTTATATGCGATAAAATAAACAAAGTATTTAAAAATGTGATAATAAAAATTTTTAAAAAGTTTACCTAGGAGCAAGGGCAGTGATTTCCTTCTGCATTCTGTCAGCAATACCGGGGTACATGGTGGTGCCTATAATTTAGAAAATGTAATAACAAATAATAATAATAAAAAAACATAATAATTTAATTTGAATTTAATTTTTTTTAATTAAAAGTTGGAAGTTAACCTTCTAATTAAATCGAACACAGTTGATGGTGACAACTGATGACTGGATTTTTTTTGTTTAAACAGGATTGTAAAAACAACTTGCTGAAGATTCAGTAAAAATGGATAAATAGCAATTTTAAAAACCATTTCATTAGGTGGTATAACAATCAAAGAATTTTGTTATACGAAAACAAATTTGTTGTTTTAACCCTTTCTGATTATTAAACGTCCCAGACGCGGAATGGCATCAATCACGGTGTAAGTAATCGGAATTGACCTCTCCATCGCTCTTGGTATTTCAAATCGTTATTTAGTGTATAAGGGAGAAGCTGGTGATGAATCAACAATGTTATTAACATTCACCAGTGCTGGCGCATTTTTCTTTAGCAGTTCAGGAGAAATTTTTTTGCCTTCATAATAAGAAAGTGTTAAGTGGAGAAAACATTCACTCACCTCCGGAGAGAACGGTGTTAGCGTACAAGTCCTTTCTGATGTCGATATCGCATTTCATGATGGAGTTGTAGGTGGTCTCGTGGATACCGCAAGATTCCATACCTAGGAAAGGTAGAAGAATATTAGAATTCGTTCAGTAAAGGCTGGTTCATACTTATGTAAAAACGTCCTTTGGACAAAGTCCAAAGGACGTTTTTACATACGTTTATACGCTGTGTTTGTCCTTTGGACTTTGTCCAAAGGACGTTTTTACATAAGTATGAACCAACCCTAAGTCGATGAAAATATCAATAAATCAATAACCACTGCGGTTTTGTGCGGACGAAAACAGCATAAAAGCGGGCCGTAATTCAGAAAATGATTTCAAAATGTACAATTAGGAATCAATACATACTTTGGAGAAAATAATTAATGTTTTCACAGTGTAAAAGCCCTCTGTTAAATAAACACAAAAAATGATTCTTTTCTTGTTCCGAAAAATATACGAAAGTTACAAAAATTACAAAAATTCAGAAAGTTAAAAAAAGTTACAAAAAGTTACAAAAAAATTCACAAAAAAAATTTAGATGAATTTTTTCAGTAAAATTTCTAGCTAACATAAATAAATTTAAATTCTTACCCAAGAAAGAGGGTTGGAAGAGAGCCTCAGGGCAACGGAAACGTTCGTTACCGATGGTGATGACCTAAATGTTAAAAAATTCAAATCTACAGAAAATTTTGTTTTAAATTAAATTAAATTTCGTTTCATAAACAACAACACTCACTTATTGGAAACATTTTTTACCTTATAGATACCTTGTACTGAATTTCTTTAATAAACAAAGTATAAGTGCGGTCTATTTTACAATGCAGAAACAAGTGACAATGCGATACCTGCCCGTTCGCACTGTCTAATTGTCACTTGTCACTGAGATGTGTACGTGTTGTTATTTGTCACTCCGGTCTGAACTACAATGAACCGCCAGTTGCAGCACCGCGGTTCCGCCGTCACTTTTTAGTAGTATGTCCTATACTTTATATTTATTAAAAAGTCCAGTGCAAGGTGTTTATTGTTATTGTTTATTGGTGTTTAAAAAAGTCAAGAAAAAAAATTAGTCAACAAAGTTTAAAATTGACCTATATTTATAACAGAAAATGAATGAAAAAGATCAAGTCTTAAATACCGATTTTTAGGAATGCGCATTGATTACAGAAACTTTATTATATCGTATTGTCAACGAAACTTTGATTAACAGGAAATTATTACAATATTTAGGCAGCAACAATTTTTAGCTTATCGCAAATATAATTATGTCATAAAATGACATCTACGTTAACGTACTATCATAAATAATCAAAGCACAACTCTCATATTTAGTTGTTTTTTAGCATACTAACTAGGCAATGAAACGAAGAACTATTGTATATTAAAAAAAATTATTTTTTAGTTGTATTCTGACAGAATAAGCTGAATGTTAACAGAAAATAGCCTAATGCTAATAGAGAAGTATAATGCTATCAGAAAAAGTCTAATGCTAATGGAAGAAGCTAAATGCTAATGGAAGAAGCTGAATGCTAATAGAAGAATCTAAATACCTGTCCGTCGGGAAGCTCGTAGGACTTCTCGAGGGAGCTGCTGCTGGCGGCCAAAAACTCAGATTTTAACATAATAGTACCTTATTCATTAAAGTTGTTTTAATGAATATGCCAAAAGTATTGACAGGAGAATAGATTCAACATTACAAGGCAATATAATAAATAATAGTTTGTTTTTTTTTAATTTCAAACAAGTTTCTTAATATTTAAATATTTTTAATATTATTTAATCTTAAAATATGTTTTAAGTTATTCTGTCCGCATTTTTAGTATGATTCATCAATTTTTTCGTAGTAAAGATTTTAACTATCTTATAGACTACTGAAAACTTGGAAATAATATATTTTTATTTTCTTTAATGTGTACGTTTTTTCGCGGTATAGGATCTGTTCTGTGGCGGAGAGCGCGTGGCAGCTTAGGTACTCAAAATAAATATAAAATATAGCTAGTAAAAAGTCACCATTCCGCAGTTATTTAATCGCTAATTTTATTTAATACTTTTAATTTTACTTTTAATAATTTAATTTTATTTAATACCTTTAATTTTTAACGTTTGAATTTCCACCTGAGATGCCCACAATCTGCAGTTGGTCACGGCCAACTTAGGTAGGAATTGTAACTGAGGAAAAATAACTCAGTGGCTGACTGAGTTGTTTTTTGTTAGATAGGGCAAAATTCTGGCGAGCCGGAATTTTACAGCACTGGAATGGTGACAAAGTAATTTACCTGAAACAGGTATTCTTTAGTTTTTAGAAAATTGCACGTAACTTATTTTAAAACAAACACTGAGCTAGGAGGTATAGTAACCCTTGGGAAGTTGCCATCAACGCCCTTCCTTGTCAAAATTCAACCATGTTAATTTCAAACCGTTTTTAAATCAGTAGCAAATTTCTTTTATTAAATTCACCTTTTTACAACCGCTAAATTAAGTCTTCTTTTACTAGTCACATTTTAACTTCAACCGTTAATTTTTGTTTATCTTTACCGTTTATTTTTGAGTTTCTTTTGCTAGTAATACGGGTAAAACTAACCCAAGTACAAAAACTCGTCTTTCCAAAATTAAGCCTTAAAAGTTCTTCTAATATTTATTAGTGCTTAGTACAAATTTTAACTATCATGTTCACCGCAATGCAGTCAGTTAACGTAGCGTAAAGATCTAATAAATTCTCTTGTGTAAACGGTTGTAAATAATTCATTCATCTTTGCGCAAATCATTATACAAAGCTGTCCAAAATTTATGTAAAATTTGATTTTAACGCGGTCATGCCCACAATTATTGTAACCATAAAACATCCTATACGACACAAATTCTTACGGTGGTCTCTTCTATCCAATCCCTCTTCTTTTACAAAAATGAGTAAAAATTCAGTTGTTTAGTTTGCGTTTTGACATTTGATTCAGACTTTTTGAATGCTGAAGGAAATCCTCCAGTAACTTTCCCTTGCTATAACCCCACTCCACCGTAAACCGACTTGACTCCAAGGTCAAGAGGGTGTGTCATATAAAACCCCCACACAAATAGGTTAATTAATTATTGCACATTACGTGCCCTTTTGTCATTATAATAACTGAGCTATTTAAAAATAGGGAAAAACCACACTTACTTTTCAGTCAAGGAAAAGAAGTGTCACGTGTAGCGCACAAAGGGCCCACAATACTGGCTTTTCCCCTTTTGTCTGTTACATAACTGGAGCCGATAACTAAAGAACTGGTACTTTTTGTAGTTACCTCCATGGTGGCTAATTTTTTTTTTTGGTTTTTTTCTCTGTGACACTTGTTATCCTTGTGGTTTTTTTAAATTTTTTTTCTAAAAATCGTTTTTCAACGCTGACTCTGAGGTAATCCTTGCATCTAGGATTTTTATATATTTATATATTGATATTATTGTGTATATTTGTGTATTGAGCTTAGTCCCCCACCTAGAATCTCTTGTGAGGCAAGGATTACAATCGTAAATCTTTTCATTTTCAAAAAATTTTTCGGTTAAAAGCCTCTAAAAATGAGTTTACAACAGGCACCGCCACCTCAAACCAAGGACTCAACCAGAGGTCTCAATTCAAAAAGAGGTTCGGTAGGTGATCCTGGGCTTGAAAAGTCAGCAGGTAGGGAGGATGCATATCAAAATGTTTCAGGTGATCCAGCAAATATACTATGGCGGCAGCCAAAAATTCAGGCACTTTTGTTAATTTCAGTCTTTTCCCCGTAGCCCTATTTTCAATTCCCCTAAAACGGCGCCTCAGGTGTTTTTGTAAATTAAATTTATTAAATTGTCTTCGCAAAATTAAGTTGTAAAATCTCTTCAATGTGGTAATGCACGGCCTCACACGCGAGCAGGTGCTCACCTGTTTTGTTACACCGGTTGTCTGAGTCGGTGTGGTTTTTGTTCTGCGTGCGGTGCGCGCGTGTCCCGCGGCCCAGTGTAATAATGTGCCAATATAAAAACGGCTTTCGTAACAAAAAGTTGTTGGTTTTTTTTACTTGCTTCAAAACATCCGGCTGCGAAATACAACCAGAAGACCAGAAGACCTCGAGGCGGAATAATCTTTCTAGCCTCTCCCCTGAGACTATTTCTTTTATCAAGTGTCAATTTATTTATATCTGTAATAGGCCCCATCGTATTTCATCAGCCCTATGTGGGATCTCTCAAACAATTGGCATTGGAACCCTTTTTAAAACTTTTTTGAATGCTAGTGTGTTTTGCTAAATTAAAGTGTGAGTCCGGTGCATTTCCACGACTGAACCTTTTGTCTTGAGATCTAGTTTAAGTAGCCCTGGTTTTTGGTTTAATAACGGTGCTGTTTTCTCTGTTAACGGCTTGTTTGGGGGTAATCTTGTAAGTTCGCGTTGCCTTGGTAACCATCGTATTAAAAAGTGTGTTTTATTTGCGTCTGGCTTTAAGCCTCGTTTTTGCAAGCCCCTCCTTTGCCAAACCGGCCTAAACTAAGTTAAAGGTGTCTTTCCACCAACTTTTTTGTGTTTTCCCCCCATAGGTTTAAGCGGCCGCCTTTTTCGTAACTTTTTACCAAAATCACTTTTAATAGGCTTAAGTTCGTTTCTGTGCCAGTCCCGCATAAGCTTTGTCCTGGTAATGCGTAACTTTGCCGCCTCGGTGTATACTTTCTTTCGGCACTCATAAAATGTTCCTTCGTTCAAGTCATTTAACATTACAGTACTAATTTTACATCACCGTTGTTAGCAAACTTACCTTGCAGTGTCATAGCTTCAGTCAAAGGAGTACTCAACCGTCGAGTAACAGTCAGACAAGCAAGCATTCTTTACACATCTGGGGTAAAGCCAAACATCTTGTCGTTCGTTCCATGTCCGTTGGCGGTTGAAATCCCCGCTCTAAAAGCAAACACTGTTATCGGCGCGACATAACTGGAGCCGATAACGGGGCCTGTGTTAAAAGCCTGAACCGGTCGAAGGATTTCGTTTGAACTATAAGGTGTAAATTGGCGAATTAGTCCAGGTGTGGGCATACATGGGTACACAAGGGTTCCCCATAGTCCTGCGCAAACCAACTTTCAAGTAAATAAACTCGTTTTTGGTAAAATAAACCTGTCGTAAGTTCTAACAGTTGTACACGTTAAAAACAAATTTTTTTGCAAACTGTCCTTCCCCCTTACCCCCCTGCCGTGACCAATTGCAGGGTAGTGTGGTGGCGACACTAAGAAAGCCTTAGGTAAAAATTTCGGTAACTCTGCGCTCTCAGCTGGGCTTAAAAAAATGTCAGGTAGTGCTGAGGGTATTGGTCACTGGCGGGAAGCACGGGCGATCGCCGGGACGCCTGTGGTTCCCCCAACCCCGGCCAGTTTCAGTGGGCTGCATAGCAGTTTGGCTAGACCGGTGGGGTTGGCGCAAAAAGCAATAAGTAATCAAACTGATTGGTCTTCGTTGGATTCCGAGTCTTCCTCTCCGGACGAAACCCAAGAAACTGGTAGCCCCCTGGGTTCACGTTTGGTCAGGCGATCCGTTTACCGACGGTGACGATCAGCTTATTTTTGGGCCCAGGCACATAAGAAACAGATGCAGACACGGTCAAAGGACTCACCCGTTACGCACAAAACGGGCCGTCCAGGAACCTCACATAAGCAACATACAACAATGGGATACCCGTTGGAAGCAGGTCACCCCGAGTTTCGGTCCCGAGTGGTACCAATTTGTCGGCGTACAGACAACCTGGAGAGACGGAGGAGGGGCACATCCGTGTAACTCCCCCACTCCCCACTCCCATGGTCGCAGAGACGTCTCAGACCATGCGAGGCCTAACCGCTGACGATTTGGACCACTTGGAACGCCGAGAATCGGTGGGGGATCCTTTCGACCAGGTTACCCGGCAAGCGCAAGCCTACACACAAAGCAAAAGGGAGGGTCGCGCTAACTCAACCGGTCCAGAGTGTCCAATAAAAAGTGTTAACCAAGCTGTAACCTCGTCTCAGAATGTTTCAGATTCCTAAGTTTCTACAACTCTGGTTGGAGTGCAAAAGACTCTGGAGGAAATGGTAAAATGTATGCAATATTTAATGATAGAAAAAGTCACCCTGGCCCCGGTGGAAACAGGTAAGATGGGAGATGAGGGGACAAACCTGGTAGCAATTCCTGAGGGGGGACCATTTTCCCAGCCCAGCGCGGCGGAAAAATCTTCACCAAAAAGCTGCGGTCCACAAACTCAAAACGCGAACTCGTACCTTTGAACCCTCCGGCAGGTACCCTCGCGTTTCTAGTGAGGCAGTCCAGTCGGTAGCCTCGGGGGCCCTCCAGGGGGTGCGAGTTCCTCAGCGCAAAACTTCTCTACCCAACCCCGTTCAATTGGGCATTTTTAATAGGGAGGACCGGTCACGCCCATTTAGTATGTGGTTAGACAAGTTTAATCGAATGTGCTTATATTCTGGCGTGCCAGAAGAGGATCGAGTGGGTATGTTACCAGGTTATTTTGAAGGAGCAGCAATGACCACTTACATCGGATTGCCTCTGGAAGTCAAAAATGATTATGGTCGCCTTGCCAAAGCCCTGACCCGTAAGTTAGAACATATGGTGGGATCCACCGCTGATTTGTTATATAGTAGGAAACAAGCCGTAAACGAGTCCATTTCCGTGTACTCGGAGCAAATAAATTTGTTAGCTGATGCCGCTCGTCTGGAGATGGAAGGAGGGAGCACCAAGGCAATTGGGAAGAGGTAAAAACAAGGTTGTTTTGGACAGGACTGCTGCCTAGGATACGTGCCCAGTTAGGACTCCGGAAGAGGCCGGCTACCTTCGACGAAGCGGTGGACAAAGCTATGCGAGCCGAAGGGCTATTAAAAGAAGCTGAAATGGTTTTGCCGACTGGGGACACCCCTATTCCCCCGATTTCCACCTTGAGCAGTCGCCAGGACCAGCCGCAAACCCAGGCAAACATGTGTACAAAAACCGCGGCCTTAGGTCAATGCTCACAAAACCAAGTTTACGCACAAGCAGACCCCCCCCCCCGGCACCTGAGCGGTGGGACCCTCCCTCCTCTTCCTCCCCTGGGACGGACAGCCGTAATGCCCCTGCATTTCAGCCCCAGCACGCAGAGGACCGGGATAGGTGGACGGCCGGCGGGACCGCGATTTGCGATTTCTGTAAAAGGGTGGGGCACTTTCAATTGTGTGGAAAAACAAAACTCCCAAGGAGCCGGTCGTCACGAGAATTCAACCTGGCGCATCGGTCGGAGCCAACCTAACCGCCGAGGGCACGGTAACCGCAATACTTTTAACAATAATAATTGCGGTAGTTGCTATCTAAATGCAAGCTGTCAAAACAACCGCTCATCAAACAATCCCCGCTGACCCGCACTAATGAATTCCTGGACCACACCTGCCTAGGTCCGACAAGGTACAAACGTTTCAAATACCAATGCTAATAGTAATAACGTGAATTATGCTGGCGTGCAGGGAACCCCCGGTGTGAGTGCCCAAGAAATGAATGTGCATGCCGTGGCGTGGCAGCCGGATGGCGTGGCCCCAGCTATACCGACGGCCACGCCTATTGTTAGTAATAATTGTGCCCGGACCAATGAAGCCATTGTGAACCCAGTGACGCAAGTGCCTTCTGTAAGTCAGACCCGGGGTAGCTTGGCTTACGGATCCGCCTTCGCACAAACCATTACAAGGGGACACGACGACTCGATTGGTTACAAGAATGAGTGGCTAGGGTCTAACCAAGCCCCTGCGCGGGCTTTCTTTTGCGATCAAGTGGTGTTAAATACCGGTTTGGTTACAAGTAGTAAAAATAAGAAAGCTGTCAGGCGAGCTACCACAGTGTTGTTAAAAACCAGTTGCCAAGCCGCGGGCGAAGTGAATGCAAATGTTGGTCCCCCCTTTAGTGGCTCAAAAAAGCCGTCAAACCGTCAAAGCCGCCCATGTTGTAGCCTTTGTACGTTTAGATACTAACCTTGCCGAATTCTTGCCAATGGCAGAGAAAGCCAAGCCCCAATCCCGGTCTATTATTTGCAGAGCTAAAGGTACCCGTTCGCAAAGTCGCCTGGCAGCCCAGTTCCCGGAACAACCACAGGCCTTGACTAGCTCCAATCAGCCTAGTCCTGTCGACACCGCAGACCGCCCCGTGAGCCCCGTGGTTGACCACTCTATGATTCATCGTTCTGCCACCAATCCACCACCGAAGTCTCCGGAGTGCCTAAGATCGCCTGCCCCGCTTACTGCGTCTGCTTCACATTATAGCTTTAGCCCTGAGAAGGTACCCAGTCACAAGGACATTTCAAAAATTCATCCGACGGGACCGAATCTGCGGGATCCGACGATCCAAGAATTTTGCACCTGGTTGACTACTCGTCAGATAGTATGTCGCCTTCACTGCCCCAGCCGCGTCAGGCGCCTCTCCCCGCGGTCCAGCCACCAGAAAGAGGGCCTACGTCGATACCGCCTGCCACGTCCGCCAAGGCTTGTAAATCACTTGTACTGCCAGCTAAGGTTCCGCCTCCGTTGCCAGCCCGCCTACAGACTGCGTGTAAGAGCTATGTGGCCCCGCTCAAACCGCCCCGGCAGCCCCATCATCTTGTAACGCCAGCTATGTTGGAAGGGCCGATATTGAACGTTCGGTTACTCGGTGCAACAGCCCCAACGCAGCCCAGGTATGTCTTTACAACAGTGCCGAGTCTCCGACCACTCTACGGAAGAGGGCGCGGAGAGGTTTCGTCGGTTGGTGCCCCAGCCCCGCCACCACCAAATGTGCAATTCATACCCGGCCACAGAACTGAACCTGGGCGATTGGTGCGAATTCGGCTGGAGGAGCCTGCCCAGTCGTTAGCCCTGCACCCTGCATTTGTTCGTCAGCGGGCTAATGAACCCTATCATACGCAGGCTGAACTACTGGCCCAGCAGGGAGCAGACCAGGGGGGTGCAAGCGGCCAGCCCCCTCCAGACTGTCACTTCCAGTATTGCTCGCCCCATTGCCACAGCACGTCTTCCTCATCATCTGGTTGCTTGCCACTTGCGTCCTGCAGACGTCGCACCTGG
>JASAMX010021130.1:0-27524 GCA_030248175.1 Microlaimidae sp. YZB2_3 | reverse complement strand
TGGCTGCGCCACTATAACTACAGTCTGCGAATCTGTTATTTGTAGTTATAATATCCTACTCATAACCAATTCTTTTAGCCATTTATTATTTTATTAAAACATACAAGACAAATTACATTTAACAGAACAGTTTTTTGAATTTACTTTACACAACAATAATTTATTCCACATAGCCCAAGATAATCAAAACACAAGCATACTGTTGTAAACGTTATTAATCGCCGCGAGCTAACTACTGTATAAATATTAAAAGAAATTAAAAATACAAGAAAATGTTCTAATACTTCATGCAGTGACAGGACCCAACCTACTTCTTAGTTTTCAAAATTTTGCACCCCGGGTCGACCCCCCCTAAAAAGCTAGAAGGTGTCCGGACCCCCCTCCTAGAATTCAAAATTCGATTTACCCCGGGTAACCACCCCCCCTTGCTTCCTCGACCGTGCTCACCTATGGTGAGAATACTTATAAATAACCTAATCGTGGACTCTAGACTTAGTTTCTCTCCTAAGCAACGTAAACAAAACCTCAAAATCAAGCTAAATTTTAACTTTAGTATTAGTCAGTGGCGTGCCCAGGGGGGGGGGCGGCCGCCCCCCCGAAATATGGCGAAGCCGGAGATTTTTTTGTTAGGGGGGACCCTTACGTTTTTTGAATTTTGGGAGAGAAATTTTTTTTCTTAAATATTAATACAGAAACTTTTCTGATGCCTTCCAAAAGGATATTAATAGTCAAAAAACCAAATTTTCACCGCTTCGGGGGTAGTTTAAATTGACAATTTATCTCAGTTTTTCAATTTTAAATTGATTTTGCCGCTTAATAGTTAAGGCATACATGTTAAATAAAACTACTATAAACACTATTAACCTTTTATTAACGTTTTAAACACATGTTTTAAATAGATAGGAATAAAAAAACCTTAAATTTTGTTTTAATTATCATCTGGAATTAAATTTCTAGTGTATTTTAGCGCCTTAAATTAAAAATTTTCTCCCCCTGACAAGGGGCTCTGCCCCTTGACCCCGCTGGGGGGCTCTCGCCCCCCAGACCTCCCATTTCTGGGGGGCTGCCGCCCCCAGACCCCCCTCAGGGTTAGTATGTACCCCCCCAGACCGCCCCCCCCCGAAAATGAAATCCTGGGCATGCCACTGGTATTAGTTTGTTTTTTAAGGTTTTGCTTAGGCTTCTTAGGGAAACTAAGATCTAAACTGCACGATTCAGGTTCTTCATGCGTTTTATCTTGACAAAATTTTTTAAGTTTACGTGTTTTTTTAAGATGTATAAAAAAAACTTATTTTATTTTAATTAATTGTAATTGAAAAATAACGGATTTAAACTGTTAGTTCGTCTATACTCAAAGAAGTCCATGTAATTATGTGGGTTATACTAGAAGAATGCCGAAAAAAGTGCGATCACATTAAAGCGGCACAAGTTTTAAGGTTTTTTTATAAGTAAGTGAACAAAAAAAAACTTTTTGACACCCCCCTCAAAAAAATTTATTAAAGCCTTTAGCTTATTCAAAATAGATCTAAAGGTTTTCTAGGGCGCTTTTTCAGCTTCTAATAAGTATTTTTTCCATAAATATATCCTGTTAAATGATAAAATTAGAAAAAGGGTGTTTTTTTCGGTCACTTTTTCTAAAAAAACACTTTTTCCTAAAAAAACACTTCGAAAATCAGCTCTAAAACACTTCATTCTTAAGTCATTTGAATAAAATCAAAATTTTCAAGCTCTCCAAACGTTTTTCTAGCTATATAACTAACTACCTTAAACTTAATGATTTTTTGATTAATACGTAGAAAAAAAGTTTGAAAAAAATCGATTTTTTTTCTTCAAAATTTGAGAAAAAAATTTTTAGTGATAATTTAAAATTTTTGGCCTTTTCCTGCATTTTTAGAGTCAAAGTTTTCGTTTTAATAGAATCTACACACTGTTTTACCCCAGAAAATTTATTTTTGCAATAATTTTGTGGTTTATTAAAATTTTAACATAGAGAGAAAAAAAGTTAAAAAAATATCATTTTTCACTTTTTTGTCTATAATTGTAATTTTTTGTACATTTTAAAGCTACAAAAATTATTTTTATTAAATCTACGCGTTTTTTACCCAAAAAAGCAATTTGGAAAAATATTTTCCACATAAAGTGATTTTATAAAAAATTTAATCTGTTTACATGTATAATAGCGAGCAAAAAAACATGAATTTTGAAATTTTGATACAAAAAATAAAATTTTCTTGGCTGAGGCTCTGTATTTGAACTCGGGAATTATTTTTAACAAAACCGCACAGGTTAAGTAATTAAAAAAAAGTGATGAAATATTTTTTTTTAATTTTTAAAATATTATTTTTTTGTTTTTTTACTTTTTTATCTCAATAATAAATTTCACATTTTAGTAAAATGCTCCATATGACAAGTGAGTTATTTTACATGCCGTTTATAATATTTTTGAAGTTAAAAAAACACACTTTTAAAAGTTTTTATTAAATTTTAAGTGATTTTCATGGGTTTTTTTGTTTCCAAAAAAATAAACACCGTATTATAAAAATTGGTGCGACTAGGTTAAAAACCAAGGTTACCGCGTGAAAGAGCGAGTCTTATCGTTTAGGATGTTAATTTTTATGCATGTAGCTTTAAAAGGTCAAAAATCCTAATATTCCAAACACAGCTTAGGTAAACTAGTTTTCAAGAAAAAAATTCAAAATATTCAAAATGTCATATTTTTAAAATTTTGGGATTAAAATAGGTAAAACACAACTTTTCCATGCTAATTTTTGGCGTAGATTTCATTTAAACATTTAAATTTAAGTTTTGAATTGTATTTAAGTAAGGAGATATGGGAGTGTTTTTTTTTTTTCGGAAAAATCTGGTTTTTATTTTTTGTTCACTTAGGACCTTCACAATCACTTTTAGACTTTTTAAATTGGAAACTCAAAAGTAAGTCAATTTGTTAATATAAACTTTAAACTTTTGTTCAAAGCTTTTTTTAAATTTAATTTAATGCATAAAAATTGTAGTTTCTCAAAATGATCTGGTTTTTTTAAACTCATTTTTAATCAATAGAATAAATTTTAACTTCAAAAATCCATAAGGTTCTCCTTTGGTAAAAATGCCTTGTCCAGGATAAAGATGCCTATGTTAATTTGTTCAAAAGTCAAACTCCTTACGAGACTCCCCTCCCCACGTAATGAGCTTTTCAATGATGCCTCATTCAGCTTCATTCGCCGGGTGGGGAAGAGTTACGCGAAATACAGCCATAGATAAGAAGTCTCCCGGATTTTGGCGGTATATCCGACTCCAAAATTTTGGGATGGTGGGATAAGATTTTTTTGATATGCAGGTGTACTTCAGATAACCCGTTTTTAGTACTGAGACTGAGACCCCCAAATATTTAAGGGTTTTATATGTCCAGGGTACCCCCAATTTTTAGGGGGGGTGGGGTGTCAGCAGGTTTCGGCACTTTTGGAGGTATAATCCCCTCAACCATAGGTGGGCATTAGGGGGTTAAACCCTTCCCCCCAGAAACCCAACCTATGACCCCAACCCGCCTCCTGCCCACCTATGCACATAACACAAAACAGATACATTACATTCCGTTCAGATAAGTAAAATGTGTTTAAAACTGCTGTTTTCTACTAAAAAATGAAATTTTTTTGAACGAAAATGAGAATTTTTTACAATCAATATTGATTTAAAATTTAAATTATATTATATACCAAAATTTGCTTAAAGAGGGGTCGTTTAAAAATTAATAAGACCTGGCGGTTGGGTGTCAAAATAACAAAAAAATCCCCTTGATTTTTTTCTTAGGGAAAGAAGGTAAATTTGGACACCACACCACTGCCTCTGCCGCCCCCATGCCCATTTATGTCTTATGAGGTTTTAGTATTTATCTTCGCTCAGCCACGCCAATTCAGGCCCTTTTAAGGAATAAGTGCACGACAAATTGTCAGCTACATTCAAGTTAACTCCAAAAGAGATCATTGTAATTCATTTAAGCTTATTTTGATACGGTTTATAGATGAACAGGGCAGGGACGTAGCCAGACTTTCATTTTGGGGGGGGGGGGAGCGGATTGTAGTACAAAAAAAATTTCGGGAGGGGGCTCCGCCCCCCCCCCCCCCCCCCCAAAATTTTGGGGGGGGGGGCGGAGCCCCCCCTTAATTTTTGAAAACGTTAAAAAAGCAGGGATAAACGTAGATAAAGCTGTGTAATACACTGTTTTTGGCCTAATAACCTATTATCTAATGTTTTTAGCGGTAAAAACATGTTTTCTTAGTTAAAAATTACATAAGCACACATTGGCAGAGCCTGGATTTTACAAAAAAGCAATTTAGAGACGTTAGTTTCAGACCCTTTGGCTAAACCCACATTGTAAACCAAAGCACATGAGCAGCATCTTGACTCCATGTTTTCTAGGGTACCTACCTATATGAAAAAAATCCGAGCCAATGCTATAGGCGGCAGGAAAATTTAGGAGGGGGGAGGTACATAAATCAACCAATATGATTGTTTGTTTTGCTTTCTGTGTAGTACTTATTACTTATAAAAATTATTGTACTAACTTTAAAATAACATTAGCATCAGGCAACATAAATAACGAGATATATATGTATGTATACTATAGAAAGTGACCGCTGAGCGAAGCGAAGCGGAACAAATTTTTGGTTTTTGGGGGTCCATTGGGGTACTAAAATTATTTTAAAGTTTGGCGCCGAGCGATTAGCGAGGCGCTAGAAAATTTTGAATTTTTAGCCTCTGAAAACCCCCAAATTTTACTATCTGGCGACCATTTCGGGGGGGGGGCGGCCCCCCCCCCCCCCCCCCCCGCCCAGCCACTATCCTTATTTTTCCTCCTGTCCGACCGTTTCAGGAAGGGGGGGGGATGGCGGCCGCCCCCCCCCCGCCCCCCCCCCCTGGCTACGTCCCTGGAACAGGGGGGGGGGTCCACCCCCCTAGCCTCGAAATTTTGGGCTCACCTCTCCTAAAAAAATCATGAGGAGGCCCCCTTCCTTCAAATTTTTGAATTTTTTACCCCTGACCCCCTCTAGATTTTGAAATCTCCCCCCTCCTCCCCTCTCGAGAAAATTTTAAGTACTTTTTTTATACTAAATTTTCTTCCAAAAACGTGAATTTTTAACACAAATTCATGTTTTTACATCCTTTTTATACTTAAATATCGCCTTTTTATTCAATAAAATGTTGTATTATCTTATAAAAGAACTATTATTAAACATTTAATGGTTTAAAAGTATTTTGTTTCGGAAATTGGACCCCACCTGACCCCCCTCTAGGTTTCAAAATCTTCCACCCCGGGTCGACCCCCCTAGAAAGCTAGGTGGGTTCGACCCTTCCTAGGACCCCGTCCCCCTAGATTTTGAAATGTCATTTACCGGGGGTAAACACCCCCACCCCTAGCTTTTTGACCGTGTTCATCTATGATACGGTTACTTTATTTTTTAACTAGTAAGGTAAATCATAATGACCTTATAACTTATTTTGTCTTTAATATTTAGGCTCCCATGTACTACAGGAATGCTGATGCTGCTTTTGTTGTTTACGATGTGTCATCTTTAAAATCTTTTAAAACAACAAAATCATGGGTGGAAGGTAGATTACTGTAGTCAAAACAAAAATGATGCGGACTGGCGACAAAACTCGAACTTTGAAAGGTCATATCTTTGTACCGCAAGGTAGAATATGTACGAAACATATATCGGAGCTCAGCTCAAACTGTTGGCTATCTTTTGAAAAGGTTAGAAAAAAATTAGTTTTTCTGTGACGTCATCACTACGGCCGATGAGGTGAAAAAAACCTGGTCCCAAAAAAAACAAAACTTTTTTATTAGTTCGAAATAAGAAACGTCTCTCGGTAGGCTGTTAAAACATACCTTTTCGAGTTTTTTCTTGAAAATTTGAGCGAAATCGGCTCCCTCAGATTTTTTACACAAAATCAATCCCACACAATACACATCACCAAACTGTCCGCTATGCAAAACACAAACACACACAACACAACATCTTTTCACATGCACACACATTAACAGGACCTTGGGACCAGAGGACTGTTGCACAAACCTCGCAGCAGTTGCTGATCTCCTCCAAAAGTGGGAAGAGGGGTGAGCAAAGTGAGGAGCGTGCCAGATGGAACCAACCAGGGTTGAACGAAACTCTGGTTTCTGGCAAACGACAACAACAACGTCATAGAAAAACAATTTTTCTAACTTTTTCAGTATAGCCAAAAGTCTGAGCTATGCTCCGATATATGTCCCATACATATTCTACCTCGCGTTATGAAGACAAGACCTTTCAAAGTTTGAGTTTCGTCTCCAGTCCGTATCATTTTTGTATAGACTATAATTTTGTTTTCAATAATAATTCTTCACTAATATCATAGGCATAGATGAGAAAGGGGGGGCAGGGTGGGGTCCACCCCCCCAGCCTCGAAATTTTGGGCCCCCCTAGACGAAAATCTAGGGGGCCCCCCTCCCTCCCCCAAATTTCCGGATTTTTTACCCCTTGACCACCATCTAGAATTTGAAATCCGACCACCCCCTTTCCCCCCTCGGGAAATTTTTTGGTACCTTTTTATACTAAATTTTCTTACAAAAACGTGAATTTTCATCACATATACACCCTTTTTTATACCCTTTTTTACCCTTTTGCTTTTACACCCTTTTTATACCAGAATATCCAGAATGTCGCTTTTTATTCAATAAAATCTAGTATTATCCTAAAAAAAGAACAATTATTAAAGTTATTATGGTTTAAAACTGCTTTGCTTTGGACACCGGACCCGGACCCCACCTGACCCCTCTAGATTTTAAAATTTCACACCCCGGGTCGACCCCCCTAAAAAGCTAGGGGGGTCCGGACCGCCCCCTGGAACCCCCTTCCTAGAATTTAAAATTCGATTTACCCCGAGTAACCACCCCCCTAGCTTCCCCGACCGTTCTCATCTATGATCATAGGTTAGTAAGTAGTTCATCAGAGCGGAGGTAAGTTCCTCTCTATTGGACTAACTTTCATAGACCTCTATCTTCTTTCTCATCTCTCTCTCTCTCTCGCTCGCTCTATATATATATATATATATATATATATATATATATATATATATATATATATTCAAGCGCGTATATAGGATTTGGCCGGGGGGCGGTCTGCGAATGTCTCGGCGAAGGGTTACGGCGCTTAGCGCCGTAACTGCGCCGCGGCGCAAAACCGACGGCCGGGGAGTCTGGGGTGTCCTCCCAGACCCAGTGAAAATTTTTTATATATGCACTAAAAACTGCTTAGAAATTGTGTCCACCGATTCAAATGGTCACAGAAAGATTTACTTCTGTTTTTATAACCTAATTTCTACACAATTTGTTACTGTAGTAGCAACACCAATCTGATGCAAAGCGGCTGCTGGGGGTTTGGTTAGGGGTTATCCCTCCAGCCGCCGGAGGCGAAATTTTTTTAAATATGCACTAAAAACTGCTTAAAAATTGTCTCCAGCGATTTAAATTGTCATAGTTTTACTTCTATTTATATAACCTTATTCCTACACAATTTGTTTGTTAATATAGTACATAATGAGCATCACGCAAACGCGAAGCATTAGCCGGGGGGTTTGGGGGTTGTCCCACCAGCCGCCGGAGGCAAAATTTTTTATAAATATGCACCAAAAACTGCTTAAAAAATTGTCTCCAGCGATTCGGTCGTAGTTTTACTTCTGTTTCTATCAGTGGCGTAGCCAGGATTTTTTTCGGGGAGCGGTCTTGGGGGAGACAAAGTGCCACAAAAGCGGCGCGCAGCGCCGCCGCCTGCGGCGCCAGCCGTCGCGAAGCGTCGGCCGGGGGCTCTGGGGGGTGTCCCCCAAGAGGCCGCCGGAGGCAAAAGTTTTTTAAAATATGCACTAAAAACTGTTTAAAGATCGTCCCCTAGTGTTTGCGTGAACATACATTTTACTTTTGTTTCTTTACCTAATTTCTGCACAATTATGTTTGATCTTCAAAATTATCAGGCGATAAAATTGTATATAACATTACTATCTATTTTGTGATGCCTTTAAATTGTGCGAATGAGTATGGTGTAAGTTATAATAATAAAAAATATTACTGGTAGTGATAATATTAATTTTACTGTATATATATAAATCTGACCTTCCCGTAGCGGGAAAAATTTTTATAACTCAATATTTGAAAAGTAAAAAAATCTATACTAACTGCAACGCTTCACCATGGGGTGAGGTGGAAAGGCCGACAACCCCACAAGTGTAAAAACCGTTGTTAAGAGGTTTAAAACAGCCATTATCAAACCTACATATCTTATGATATATGAGTTTTAACATCTATATAGTATTGCCATTCAATATCTGAGGCAAAGGCACATGTCTTAGCTATGTGTTGAATAGTACATTTCATCGAAATATAAAAAACTAACAAAATGATTAATGTACACTACAAAAATTTCAGTTTTTTTGGGTATTTTTATGCTTTTGGAACGCATCAGAATTGTTTCTGAATTTATATAAGGAAAAAAATTTTTCTCCCAAAATTCAAAAAAGGCTTTTTTTTCTTTCCCCCCTGCTTGCCCCCCCCCCCCCGTTTTATTGCCCCCCCCCCCCTCCCGTTTCAAAAAAGTTGCCCCCCGTGCCCCCCCCCCCGTTTTGGAATTGCCCCCCAATAAAACCCCGGGGGCAGTGCACAGGTCTGAGGTTGTTTCTTAATTCTATTAAGAAACAACCTGAATTATTATAAATAATTGGCTAAATTATTTAAAAATATGCGCAACTGCAAGGGGTTTGTAACTTAAAAGAAAAAATTGCGGGTGAACAAATAAAAAGAAAAAGCTTCATCTTCCCGCGAAGCGGAGAAAATTTTTACATTGTTAAATTTTATGCATTTAAGATGCACTACATTTTTATCACCTGAAAATAAAAAAAAAGTAAAGGAGGACTCTTACAAAAATGGCTGGCGTCGCCAGCCAGGGGGGGGTGGCGGACCGCCCCAGCCCCTAAGTATGGAAACGGCCAAAAGGAGGCGATCGCCCCCCCCCCCTTAAATACGCTACTGATTTGATATATATTATATATATATATATATATATATATATATATGTTATGTATATATATATATATATATTATAATATGAATGTTGATAGCTTGGTTGTAAATTAACGGATTGAGGGGCGCAACGCCCCTTCCCCCAACACCAAGCGAAGCTAGAATTTTTCCAAAACAATATCAATAGTAAAAAAAACTACTTTTTGCTCGCTTCGAGAGTATGGTTTTAAAAAAATCTTTTTTTTTTCGCACAATTTTTTTTTGTTTTTGATATTAAGTTAGTAATAAAAGTTAGTTAGTAATTTTAGGTTTTCAGTTTCAATGAATTATGCAATTCAAAAGTGAAGGCAAGACATACACGGAAAATTAAAACACCACAAAATTTTAAGAACCCCCATTAAAATTTGTATTCCCCTCTCAAAACGCCCCTACCACCGAAATGAAATTCAAGGCATACCGACTGTCTCTAATAAGTGTAACCAGCAAAGGCATAAGCAGACCTGTCCACGGTCTGGAAATGCCCTCCCGCTTTATTGAAGGATTTTCCTTTCCCCCCTCCCCTTCCCCTGTTTATTGCCCCGCTCCCCGCCAAAAGTGAAAAATTACCCTAAAATTATGGCGCCATTTTTGACATATAATGACGCCCTCATTACGAATTTTTTGCAGTTGTTAGCATATTTCAATGCATTTTAAGCCATTTTAGACCTATTTTTACCTTATTTTCGCTTTTTTTGTCCTTTTTTTCCCTTTTACATTCTTTTTTCTCTTGTTTTTTCCTTTTTTTCTCATTTTATTTCTTTCTCCCCTGCTTGCCCCCCCCCGTTTTCAAACTTGCCCCCCGTGCCCCTATTTGACGAAGCAAACTTGTACAATTTAGTTTTACAATCGATTCTTTCTACTTTTTAACTTGTACCAACCCTCTCCAAAAACTTTCAAAATATTTTAATTTTTTTGAAAAAGTAGGTGTGATTGTACAAAATATTTTCTTTTGATATTTTTGTGCAATCACACCCACCTGGTGATTGTACAAAACAATAGGTAGTTTTTACAACCTAGTATTAATATTATACTGGATTTTTAGAGCTTCAAATGCGATTAAGCGAGCCTTGTCTTATATTTTTGGTTGGAAATAAGACAGACAGGAAAGATCGTGAAGTCAGTTTTGAACAGGGCGAAACTTTTGCACTTGCCATCGGGGCCCGATTTTTTGAAACCTCAGCATTCAATGGCTCAGGTATGGTAATTTTGTCACGTGACATTCAAAAACAAAAGCATAGATGAGCATAAAAAGGGTTTTGAGGTAGTAGTGTTTCCACCGTCTGATATCGTCCTCCGGAGGTCCTACCGCATCCCTTGAATTTGAAGAACGCTCTTCTTTCCCCTGAAGAAAATTATTAAATACTAAAGTCCACAAAAATGATGTGGACTGAAAAAATTTATCGGTACGGTCCAGTGGCGTGCCCAGGGGGGGGGGCGGCCGCCCTTCCCCCCCCCAAATCCGGCGAAGCCGGATTTTTTCGTAAGGGGGGACCCTTACGTTTTTTGAATTTTGGGAGAGAAAATTTTTTTTCTTAAATATTAATACAGAAAGCATATTATTTCCTGATGCCTTCCAAAAGCATATTAATAGTCAAAAAACCAAATTTTCGCCGCTTCGCGGGTAGTTTAAATTGACAATTTATCTCAGTTTTTCCATTTCCATCGATTTTGCCTCTCAATATTTAAGGCATACATGTTAAATAAAACTACTATAAACACTATTAACCTTTTATTAACGTTTTAAACACATGTTTTAAATGGATAGGAATAAAAAAAACTTAAATTTTGTTTTAATTATCATCTGGAATTAAAATTTCTAGTGTATTTTAGCGCCTTAAATTAAAAATTTTCTCCCCCGGGGGGCATTCTGCCCCCCGGACCTCCCTGACAAGGGGCTTTGCCCCTTGACCCCGCTGGGGGGCTCTCGCCCCCCAGACCCCCCATTTCTGGGGGTTGCCGCTCCCCAGACCCCCCCCTCAGGGTTAGTATGTACTCCCCCCAGACCGCCCCCCCCCCCGAAATGAAATCCTGGGCACGTCACTGGTACGGTCGATTTATACAAAAGTTGTGTATGTGTGTAAAATTTACTGATAACTATATTGATATAAACAAAAGGGATGATTTAGACAATTATTATTTATCATAAATAATTGTCTAAATTAACTTTTTTGTTAGTAAAAAGTGCTCGCTAAAAAAATTTTTAGTCCACATCACTGTTGTACAAAACCTTCGTGTTATCCTAGACCTTCTACTACAAAGAGAACTTTAAACACAAATCGCTGTATTCACCCTGCTGTCCATAGTTAAAAAAAATTAAAATAGAAAGTGCATTATGTTTTTGGGGTTGTTCTAGAATAAAGCTTGAAATGCAAGTTAAAAAAATGGTCGGTTTAAGCTTACATTGTGGTTTCGTTTGGAAAACTAAGGTTTAAAATTCTCCGTTTAGGTTATTCTTTAATTTTATTTATAATAATTTTATTAACTTATGATTTTTATTATTATAACATAATCACAATTTAAATTTAATGATGAATTTTTTGAAGATTTGAAAAAAATATAAAATTTTTCAAAAAAAATCGTGATTTTATTTGTTTATGATTAAAAAGTACCTAATGTAATTTTAATTTGCTTGGATCAAAACACCGATTAGGATAATCTGAATGAAAAAGATTTAGGCATAACAAGAGCATTTCGTGAAGTGGCTGAAGACTTATCCCGAAAAGAAACGCCGTCTCCCAACGATTTGGAACAGACTACTGAAAGCGTTTTGGAGGAAAGTAGTCAACAGAGTAAATTCAAAAAGAAATGTTGTTCCACCTCCTAATCAAATTAAACTCAGGTATTAATGATGATACAGTTTGGTGCCAGTATTCTGAGTTCCGGTGAAAAATTGTGAAATCTTCATCCTGCACTACATAGGCGCAGCTCAGTCTTCTGTCTACTTTCAAGTTCTAGTTGTAGATTGGTTGGCGCTCCTGTGGTTGTAGATAGCGTGTAATTAATTAGTATTGCCGTGTAACGGATTAAGAAAAAATTATGATTTTTAGGGCTATACATCAAATGCACTATGACTGAGAAAAAAATGTACATAAAACCATATTATTTTTTGTTAATATTGACATAGACTTAAATTATGTATTAGTTTTATATTAAGTATTGTTTATTTGCTTCATGTAAAATGTGAAATGTTACCTATACGTATTAACTCGGTTTATAAATCAAGACTACAGATGTGGGTTAAAAAGAGGTTTTTTTGTTTTTGACCAAACACTTACTTACAGACAGTCGTTCAGTCGACAACTGGGTGCTCGTGTAACCAACCAAGTACGTAATATGATTTTTTCTAAAATCGAGCGAATCATAGTGTTTAAAGTTCTGAATACCATTTTGATGTGAAACACTTTGCGAACGCAATAGAATGAAAGCAAACATCATGGCCATCTACATGGTTTATAAGATTATCTATTTAATTTTAAAAACTTAATTTAGTTTTATTCGAAATATATTTTTTAAATTTATAATTAAAAAAATTTAAAAAATTTAAATTCCTAATTTATTGAATTTAAGCATTTTTTATTTAGTAAATTTTTAGTTCAGCTAACATTTAACCTCTTTAAATTGTAAAAAAAATCAGTAATACCCATAAGTTTTTTTAAAATATTTTAAATCAGCATTCCATGTAAAAAATATTTTTGCTAGATCAATTTTTTCAATTTTTTTGGTATTTTGGAGTTTTTTTTATAATGACGGGCGGGGGGTGGCTTGGACTTAATAAAATGATTGATTTTGTCACAAAAAAAATTTAAACTTTGTAAAATATAGCGATAGCAAAGGAAGTGTGCAGTATACAATACATAGGTAAAATTCAAGAAATGCGTTATTATCACATTGTTTTGTTTTTCTTCAAAAACATTTTTTTAATACAAAAACATAAAATATATACTTGCTTAGCCTTAAAATTGATGTTAAAATATGGTGATCATAGATGAGCATGGACGGCGAAATAAGAGGTAAATACCTTTTGAAGGATACCAAAAAATTGACTGGTAAAGGGGTGTATTTAAAAACATCAGAAAAAGTAAAAAGATGTCAAAATGAAAAAAATGGAGGGGCTACATTTTTTCTCAGGGGGAATTTTGAGATAAGGCAGGGGAGGGAAGGGATCTCCCTCCCCCCCATGCTCATCTGTGAATTAAGTTATGATCAAACTAACCTAAGGGTCTAAGTTGTTGTCGTACAAAGAAGATTGTTTTTAAAATTTCAAAATCTTGATTCGCTCTGTACCGGTTTCCTTTTTGGTAAATTTCGAATTAAAATCTTCTCTCTCTCGCTCTCCCTTTCTCCACCCTTGCCCGCCTAAATTCCTGCCGTTTATTCCTCTTCCTGGTTGTTTAGGTGTAATCCTCCAATTGTTTTTTGTCTTGTATTCTAATTGTGGCTTGTTTTTTTTATTTCCATTATGCACTGCATAATAAGTTTCCGTATCATAATAATAATTCCGTATCTAGATAATAATTTCCAGTTACCCACGGATATACAATGTGTGTCTTTCTTTGTGATTTAAAGCAAAATATTATACAGTTTACGTAAGCATGACTGGACCGATAAAATTTTATGCTAATCTCAAAAGTTTTATGATCAGACAATATATATCAACTGATTTTTTAAAATTAGAAAGGATTCAAAATTTGAATTTTAGCTAGTTAAAAGCCTTTAATTTTCGGTCCCCCATATTTGATTCGGTGTGTTATTATGTTAACCATAACGAAGAAGTTGACTCCTTTGTTTATTGCTTTGCTACCTATATAAAAATTAAAAAACAAAGAAAAAACTTATAAAAACAAGGATAGGCCAACACAAACACAACGGTACAAAGTTTTTAACCACACAGCAATAACAATATTTCAAAACCCATTTAAACAGAAAACAAAAAACAATAATTCTTTTTAATAGAAATTAAGCTTAAACGAAATGACAATGTTTATTTTTTATTAGGGCTTAAATTAAACACAAAACTGGGGGGTTGACTAGGATCATTTATTGTCTTATTAAAACTTTGAATAATTGTCTTATAAGGGGTGAGGTTTTATTCCAAATTCTAAAAAAATTGGATACAGGTAAGGTAAGATACAGGTAAAAAATTCAGGTAATCGCTTAAAATTTTTGTAGAACTTGTTCATTATAGTATAAAAGATCTAAATTTTATTATTATAATGTTTATAAGTTAAAACAAAAATAACACTAGGTATATTCAGTTAAAAAGATTAGGTTTTATTTTCTGTTAATATTTTAGTTTTATGATTATTTAAATTTTCATAAAAGTATATAAAAAATCATTAAGTGTTTTTGCGGTCCTGGTAGACTGCTGTATTTTATTTAGTTGTAGCAAGAATATATAACACAAGAGAATGTCTGACTGTACACTAAATTTTTGACCAAAATTTTGCAAAAAAAGTCGCACTTTCGAATTTGTGTGCGACTTTTCTCTCAAAAATCCGCCATTTTCTGCAAGTTTTCCCGCGCTGCGATTTTTTATACAGTGTTAGTTTTCTCGCAGTGGGGACTGCGACTTCTTTCGCACTCTATGCTGTTTTATTCGCACTGCGATTATTTTCGCACTGCGAGTCTGGCTGCGCAACAAAAAAAATAAAAACAAAGTGGAGCAAAAATTTTGTGTTTAAATGAGTAAAATTCGTTTTGTTTTTTTTGACGGTAAGATAATAAAACTTATTTGTTTTAATGAAAAAAGTAACTTTCCAGCGTTTTAAAATTAAACAAAATTTTCAAAAGTGTTTGACTCCATTGAAAATGATTACCAGCGTCTGTAATTTTTTTGCGCAGCCAGACTGGCAGTGCAAAAATAATCGCAGTGCGAATAAAGCAGCATAGAGTGCGAAAGAAGTCGCAGTCCCCACTGCGAGAAAACTAACACTGTATAAAAAATCGCAGCGCGGGAAACCTTGCAGAAAATGGCGGATTTTTGCAAGAAAAGTTGCACACGAATTCAAAAGTGCGACCTTGCTCGCAAAATTTTGGTCAAAAATTTAGTGTACAGTCGGACATTCTCTTGTGTTATATATTCTTGGTTGTAGTAACTTAAATATTCCCATTCACTGCATTCTCTGAATAGTACAGAAGTTATCCTACGACTTTATTAAAAATCCTTAGCGACTAAGAGTGTCATTTGCGTTTGCAACATTGTTGTGTTTTTATGATTGACCCATACTAAGTGTTTTGGCGTCTTTAACATACATGGGCACGGGGGGGGGTTGGGGGGTTAACCCTCCCCCCAAATTCTGAGAAGAGGGGTTTAACCTCCCCCACTCAGAAGTGGGGGGGGGAGAAAAGGTTAACCGCCCCCAATTTTGGAAAAATGAAGAAAAAAAATGTCTTTAAAATGACTTCTAACTGCCTCCAAACTTAAGTTTTGAGGTCAAAATGAATGTTTTAAGCAATAAAAAGCTCAAAATTGCAATAAAAAGGGCTTTTTGACCTAAAATTAGCGTTTTTTACCTATTTTTCCTCCAAAATCGAAAAACGATATGGGTAAAATGCACTCCAGAAAAAAAACGATATGGGTATTTTGCGTTTCTCGGATTTTAACCCCCCCCCCCTAATTTGGGGTTTAACCCCCCCCCACTCCGGACCAACTTGCCCATGTATGGTCTTTAACGCAGGTGAAACAACGTGAAACGTCTTAATTAGTTAATACTAAATAAGAACAGAATGCTAGAAATGAATGGTCAGCTGGGGATCTGCGGTTACAAGTAGTTTGACACCGAGCATTAGTAAACGCGTGATTCCCACCAGCGTTTCATTCAAATTTTTACCTTTAAAAACCAGTACAAGTTATTAAATTCAATGAAACCCTTATTAAGTATATCATATCATTATGTTAACGAGTATTCTGCTTTGTTGTGTATGATCGTGTTCTTTTGTGTTAAATTTACCTTAAACTGTATTGAAAAAGTTTATTATAATTGGCTGAGTTTAGATTCCTATGCAAATGTTGTAAGTACACTATTAATAATGTAATGCGTATAATTGTGTTATTTTTGTTGATTATTTTTAAGTTTTATAGCTTAACTAGCATCTTGTTAATAATACATAGTGAAGTAAATTAAAGAAAAGGGTATTGTGTTGTGAAGAACTTATGTGCAAGTTGTTCCAAGGGTTATTACACTCAAATTTAGGAGGAGAGGGGTTTTTAAATTCGTTATATTTTTCTTCAATTTTAAAGATAAAATCTGTTAAAAATCCACACTCTTTGTGTTGCTTAAACATTTTATTTTTGCTTATAAAAATATTCAAATTAAAACCTGTCTTAAATATTTTTGTTCTCATCTTTAAGAAAAATTTTACTCAAAAGGTTTCAAAATTGGGGGTACCCCGACAACCCTTTTAAAATTTGGAGATACCCATACATGAGCATAGGGGGTAGTATGGGGTTCACCCCCCCTAGCCTCGAAATTTCGACCTCCCCCCGCCCTAAAAAATCTAGGCTTCCCTCTCCCCCCAAATTTTTTAAATTTTGACACCCTACCCCGCTCTGGAACTCTAAATCGACCCCCTCCCCCCCTTCCCAGCCAAAATTTGGGTATGAATTTAGCTCAAAATTTACTGTCACGAACACGGTTTTGTGGGAAAAAACGATATTTTTGTACTCTTTTTATACATAAATAGCCTATTTTAGTATACAAAATTTTATATTAGTGCTAAAAACTTAAATAAATGATTTAATGTGACTTTGTTTAGGAACCGCACCCGCACCCCCTATGTCCCCCCTCTGGATTTCAAACTGGTCTACCCCGATTCAACCCCCCTCCTCTTAAAAAGCTTAGGGGTTCGGACTCCCCCCCGTGACCTCTCCTAGCTTTCACAAGGCCATTTACCCGGGGTAGACACCCCCCTTAGCTTGCCGGTCCATGCTCATGTATGTAGATGCCTCATACACCCCCCGGCTTAATATTTGGGGGGACCGTCCGAGTACTAAAAACTAAAATTGGTGTATTTGGGATATATATATATATACCCACCCACAAAAACCTGCGAGGCAATCCACTTAGTGCTTTCCAATTTACACCGCTTTTTTACCTTAATCTCCTTTCTCAGAATTCGAGGGATTATAACTCCAATCCCCTAGTTCATTATATATAGATATATGTATATATCGTACAGTAAGTTAATTTTATCGGGAAGTATTAAACTTATCTATTGTACCTTGAGTGTATATTAGTAATGTTCATCGAAGCTCCGGTTTTCGGAGCAATGGAGTACCCCTAAGCTGCGCCCTGTTTTTGTGCTATCAGTTTTCTAAATAATAAATAATAATGATACAATTTTTGTTATTTTGTAAATTTAAATTTTTCCAAAACTTCTAATGATGCTAACTATTAAGTAAAAAGTTTCTAAATATGCTGCTAAAGGTTTTACAACGTATTTCAAATTTAAATAAATGTTACATTCCCAATTAATAACCGTAATCCAAGAGTTCTTTCCGCCTGGCTAGCTCCGGAGATTGTTATTTAGGAACATTACTAGTCAGCCTCTATATATAATTAAAAACAATCAGGTTATGTATGGTGTAAAATAAATGGCCATTTTGTGTTGAATTACATATTGTTGATTATTAGATATGGTTAAAGTGTTTTAAATTTTTAATATAAAAAAAGAATTTTAATGTACTTGCAGATTTAGAATCCTCTCTAAGACAATTGATCATCAATATAAAATTTTATTACGTGGGTCTGGTGGGTAGTCTCTCGGAATTTTTAGGAGTAAACGCTAAAAATAAAAAGATACAAAATCCAGAATTTTAAGGGATATTAAATCAAAATAATTTTTATAATTGCACAATTTTAACACAATTGTGGCCCCCCAATGGGGCCGCGGCCTAAGTATTATAGTGCTATCTATTATAAAGCAACATAATTAGAGCCATATCTGCCTTAATTACGTCACGCTCCATTTAGATCATATGATAGGGCTTTAATTATGACCATAGGTCCCCGACGGGGGGGGGTAGGGGGGCACCCCCCCCTACGGCCTCTGAGACCTACCCCCCTCCTAAGGCCCATTTTTGACCCCTCCCCCCCCCCCCTTCGACCCCTTGCCAACCCCTGACCCCCCCCCCCTAAGGCCCATTTTCGACCACCCCCCCCCCACCAGACAATCCCAAAAAGATGCTAAAAAAATGGTCAAATTTCGTCAAAAAATTGTCAATTTTGGTCAAAAAAATGGTAAAAACACCCCAAGCACCCCAGGTGCTTTTTTTTCAAAAAAAACACCCCGGGGTGTGACCCCCCCCCCTGGAGGTCAAAAACCTCCACACCCCGGGGTGTGGACCCCCCCTGAGCCGTCGAAGGTCGGTGACCTATGATTATGACTCCTACTAATTGGAGCGCGCCTCAGTTTTTGGAATGCTTTATGTCTCCTTTAGCATTAGCATGTATGCTTAAAGCATACATGTGAAATGTCTCTATTTACTTAAATATAAAAATACACCAATACACTATTTATAAATTTAAAACAAGTTTTTTTGCAACCTATAGAAATTATTTTGGTAGTTTCACCACTTTTGTATCTTATATTACAATTCCTCTCACCCTTTCTACCTTTCTATTAAAATAATACGCGAATTTTTGCAATTTTGTATTTAAAACGTAAATGAAAGCAATTTAAATTTTGACGCCACATTTTTTTGCAACGACACCGCGGACCTTTTTTTTGCTACTTAGGTTCATTATGTATTTACAAATTACTCTTCTCTTTAACCTCAACAGTCCTCTATCCGTCTATCATTTTCACAATGGAGAAATGCATATTCACAATGACAGGTTGTTATGTCTGCTCGATCTAACAACATCTGTTTTTTTATTCTGGATTTGCTTCAAAGAAAAAAAAACATTTTAATGAAACTACTTACTACTATTAAAGATTTTTTTTGCATTGTTTTAATATTTAAAAAAAAAGTTATTTTTATAATTGTAACATGGGTTTTAAAACAACTGTGACCACCCTGTCAGTACCCATCTTATCGCATCTTGAATTTATGTAAATTTAATCTAGCTGACCTTTAAATTGCACTATTGAATTGACTATTTAACAGCTAAACAATTTAAATATTGAGCAAAAACAGCTTAATATTAAACATTAAATAATTTATTTTAACAATTATTTGTAAAATTGCTCAAATTGGAACAAAAATGCAAATAATGACTAAAGTTGACTGCTATTTCTATTTTTTTATGAAAAACTCTGAATTAAAAAATCTGGGTTTTAATTTGTTTTTGTAAACTTCATAACCGCACAATTTTTTATCGGTTTTGCCATGTTCTCCGGGCAATTACTTTACCGAGGTCCGCTAAATATAATCTATCTTAAACACTATAATCTATCTTAAACAATATTTTTCTGTATTTTTTCCTTTTTTATTTATGGTCAGTCATCCGGCCATTTTGAGTACACTTTCATATTATTTGTTAGCTGATTTATTGTTGTTACATTAGCTTGTTTTGTTTAATATTGCTGCGTGTGATGTTCTTAACTACGAGTGTATGCTTAGCATTTTTGTTGTGTTTCTGGTATCATAGCAACACGGGTATTGCTTGCTCTTGTATTAGCAATAAAATAGTTTTACATATTCTCAAACGTTTTTGATTTTGGAATTACATCATTTTTTTAATTACATGAATTCTTCATTTCGAAATACTAAGGCGTCATACCGTGAGGAGACCGAACGGGTATGTTTTAAATATTGCATAATAACACGAAATTTAAAGTTAGCCAACACGGGACTGTAAGTACTATTGTAGTTCGATTGCAAACGTATATAAGTATATAAAACACGGGCCAGACGGTCGCGACCTCGTGAGTCAAAATTGAAGAATTTTTTTTTCTTTCCAGAAGCAACGTTCCGATCCTTCTCTAGAGCTTCGAAAGCTGAAACTCTGCTCCGGAGTTCCTGGAAACATCACTAGTACAGACCTTTTCACTTCCCCCTCGGTGGCTTATGGGGGGCAATTTTAAAAGGGGGGTCAAATTTTTTTTTTAAACGGGGGGAGGGTAAGCGGAGGAGAAAGGGAAACAACGAGATTTAAGCAAAAATAGGTTTAAAATAACTTAAAATGCATATAGGGTTTCCAGCAAGTCGGGGAGAGCAAAAAAAAAGTGGTCAGGGAGAATTTGGCTTCTTAGGACATCAAGTATAGGGTATTTTATTAAATACAAAAACAGATTATTAAAAAATTTTACGCCTACGCGCATTTATCTCTTTGTTTGCTTTTTCCAATCCTTTTTTTAATATTATAAAAATAATTTATTTTATTTTTATCGTTACAGATTGTCGTATCTAAACATAGATGAACAAGGGGGGTAGGGTGGGGTCCACCTCCCTAGCCTCACAATTTTGGGGACCCAAGTAGAAAAAAATCCAGGCCCCCCCCCTCCTTCCAAATTTTCAAATTTTTTACCCCAGACCCCCCTCTAAATTTTGAAATCTGACCCCTCCCCCCCTACCTTCGAGAAAATTTTAAGTACTTTTTTATACTAAATTTTATTGCAAAAACGTATATTTTTAACACAAATTCATGTTTTTACACCCTTTTATAAAGCTAAATATTGCTTTTTATTCAATAAAATGTAGTGTTATCTTATATAAAAACTTATTAAATATTTAATGGTTTAAAATTATTTTGTTTCGGAAATCGGACCCCACCTGACCCCCCTCTAGGTTTTGAAATCTTCCACCCTGGGTTGACTTTGAATAGTGTTTTATAAAAATCTAATAAAAATCTTAATGTATTCTAAAACCATAAATTAATTAATAGAAAAATTTTCCTCGCTACGCGGGAAGGTCAGATTACAGTCAACATAGTTGACAATTGGGTGCACAAGAAACTGAACTAAACCATCTTTGTTTTTATAACGTTAACCTTCTTCATGTGAAAAATTCAAAGACATCAGGCAGTCGCAGTAAGGCATTATATCTCTGCATAGTTTTGTTGATTAATACAATTTTGGATCTATAATTTTATCACCTGAGTAATTAAAGAAACAAAATTGTATAAAAATCAGGTTTTTAAAACAAAAGTAAATGTATGTTCACATTTACACCATTGCCAGTGGACAATTTTTAAGCAAGTTTCGTGCATATTTCAAAAAATTTGGCCTCTGGCGGCTTGAAGAACACCCCCAGACTACACAGCTGACGCTTCGCATCGCCTGGCGTCGATGAGAAGCGCCGCTCCTCTGACATGTATTTTTTCTCCCCCAGACCAATCCAAATGAAATCCTGGCTATGCCACTATAGCTGCCCACTTAAGGCTGATTCATACTTATGTATAAACGTCCTTTGGACAAAGTCCAAAAGACGTTTTTACATACGTTTATACGCTGTATTTGTCCTTTGGACTTTGTCCAAAGGACGTTTTTACATAAGTATGAACTAGCCTTTATTGGCTCACTTCTAAAGTTATTTTTCCCCAAAACGAAATGCTGGTTCTGTTATTCGACAAAGCGCTATTTCTTTTGATTCGGCTAACAGGACTGCAGCACCCAAACTCTCGGTGTAATTATGCCCCCAAAAATGATGCCTGCAACTTCCTTTTTTTGTTATTTTTATTGTAAAATGTTAAAAATTGTAGTATTTTACTCAAAGTTCAGAATTTATTGCAGTATAACAGTTTGTAGTTATGAAAAAAAATTTCAAAAAAGTCAGGGAGAACTCTGGAAAAGGTCAGGGAGAATACCTAAAATGTTCAAAAATTGATCAGGGAGAGCATTCCGCCTTGAGCGCTGGAAACCCTGTAAAATAAGCTAAAAACTGCTAAAAATTTGCGATGATGACGTCACAATAGGTCAAAAATATCGCCATAATTTTTGGGTTCTTTTTCATTTTCCACCGTGCACAGGTCTGCTAGTAGAAATATACTTCGCAATTTTAATATCTGCGCACAACCATCCGGCCCATTGTGTTTAAATTTTCAGAGCATCCTCGGAAATCCGCTTTATAGTTTTTAACGTTTTGAGAAAAATTTTGGGCAAAATAATCTGTGACAATACTTTTTATTTATACATTAAATTGGTACAAAAATAAGACGGAGCTATGGGGGTCGCTCCGAAACTTCGGTCCGAGGAACATCATTTGTAAGAACACAAAAATTAGTCACAAAATTTCTTTTATATGACGGTTCAATTATAATTAGAATAGTATAATTTAAAATTATTCTTTTTTCATTCTAATAAAATCGTAAAATTTAAAAATTGTCTTTCACCAGAAAAATGAGGCACGCAAAAACAAATATATAAATCATTGTAAGTTTGACAAATTTCGTCTATCGAAAATGATTCATTAAGTTTCGTAAGTAAAGAAAACCAATCGAACATTTCTCGTAAAAGTGTTCATCCTATTGCTTTTGGGCATTATTAACTTTTGGTTCATAAAAATAAAGTTTGCTACAATAAGGGAATTTTTATATTTCTTAATGTTTTAAACTTTGAGAGCATTGCAGATTTTTTAAAATTTTCAGTTTAGTTTTATTATTTAATCACTCACTGTGCTTTTACTTGAATAAATTAGGGTCGCGTTTGGAATAAATCAAAACGAACATTTACCGCCATTAAAAAGGGCAATTTATAATTACCATTATTTTCAGCTACGTAATTGTTTCGAGTTTAGCCACTTCTTGTAGACATCTTTCACTGAATTTTTTAATAAATAAAGTATAGGACACTACAATGAACCATTGCCGTATCCGAGGACACAAAAACGTTAAATTTTTAACACATACACATTTGATTAAAGATTTATTGAAATTTATGTGACGTTGTAGTAAATACAATAAATAAAGCATAGCAAGAAATATGATTATTAGTGATGGGCAGTTCCAATTCCGGATGTTCCGGGTAAAATTTGGAATTCCGGTTACCTGTTCTGGATTTTTGGAAAATCTCATTTCCGGTTCCAATGGTTAGGGGGTTTCGCAGTTTAATTGGCAGTTCCGGTTCCGGATATTCTGGCAAAATTTAGAATTCCTCCAGGGACGTATCCAGGGTTTCGTTTATGGGAGGGGGGCGGATTTCAATACAAAAAAAAATTCGGGGGGGGGGGGCTGCGCCCCGAAAATTTGCTGGGGGGGGGTGCAGAGCCCCTCCATAATTTTTGAAAAAGTTAAAAAAGCAGGGATAAACGTAAATAAAGCTGTATTATAATACATTGTTTTTGGCCTAATAACGTATTATCCAATGTTTTTAGCCGGAAAAGCATGTTTTCCTAGTTAAAAATTACATTATCGGAGCCTGGATTTCACAAAAAAATGATCTAGAGACCTTAAAGACCCCATTGCTACACCCACACTGTAAGCCAAATCAGATGAACAGCATCTCTATGTTTTTTAGGATACCTATAACCTAAGCCTAAGCAAAAGCTAAGCTAAGTCTAAACCCAAGAAAAACCTCTAAGCATAAGCAAAGTCTAAGCTAAGTCTAAACAAAGTCTAAACCTAAACAAAATCTAAGCCTAAGCAAAACCTAAGCTAAACCCAAGCAAAATCTAAGTCTAAGCAAAACCTAAGCTAAGCCCAAGCAAAACCTAAGCCTAAGCAAAATCTAAGCTAAGCCTAAGCAAAACCTAAGCTAATCAAAACCTAACCTAAGCCCTCCCCTGTCATTTTTGTGGTAAGTTCAGCGTCCGGGGTACACTTAATTTTAGGGGGGTGTCGGTTATAATCGGGATTTATTTTTTTGGGGGGGAGGGTATTATAATCCCCCAACCCCCTGCCCACCTATGGTTAAGGGGAACATTCCATATTTTTATAAGAGTAGAAGTGGATGAAAAGTAGAGTGGTTGGCTGGCCTTTTGTATGTGATGTGGTGATTTGATTATTTTAGCAATTGATACCACGAAATAGTCAGAGGTCTGGAAGACTGGTCCGGAATAAGCAAGGTAAATTCATGAGAAACAATTATTTTTACGAAACGGTTTTTAAAATTCGCTTGGTTTGTATAGTATATGAACTTAAATATCTAGCACAACAAAATTGTGACCCTCACTAAAGTATTGTCATGAAAAATATTAAATCTAAATTAACCTGTTTCCATTATTGGCTTTAACCCAGCTACCACGGTGAAACTTTTGTCGCACTTTGGTAAAACTATTGTCCCGTGTTAGTGGTATCTTTCTTTGAGCATTGTATGCGGTGTGTAAACTTCACCGCGGTTAACTCTACGTATCACTTAGGTTATAAAATTTATTTAGTGAGCAGTAACTGCACAAGCTAGATGCTAATTTACCATAGTCCACACACGTACACATCGGACTAGTCCACATGTTTTCTGTCTAAATATACCCCCGGGGAAAATTGCCCGTTTTCCTTGCTACATTATTCATAGAGCATTTTTCATGGTTAAATATTTTGGCAAATTAGCCATAAAAATCTTTTTTTTTTAATTATTAATGTTAAAGGTATTTATGTTTTAATATTTTTTGGCTTTGTATTGATTTGTTGCCAAATATTTGATTAAAATAGAGAAAATCATTAACAGAATAAAATTAAAATTTTTAATAATGTGTGAACGATTAAAAAAGCCCAGCCCAATATGAAAATACAAATTTTTTAAGTATACAATGTTACCAATAAATCTGTGAGATAACTCGCTTGTTTTAATAGGTGCAAATTTTTTCCCGAATTGAAAAAAGTTGACCATCAAATTGACCATTACAAGTGTAAAGACTATTGTAACAAAAAAATACATATGCAATTGTTTTGCTTTGAAATTAGAATGAAATGTATTTCAATATAAAAATGAAGTAAATTCTTATTTATTAAAAGATTTTTTATAGAGCCCAGTTACCCGCTTAATTATGCTGGAACTCAAGTCAATGTATACGGACAAACAGAAAGTGCGGTTCAAGGAATAATTGAAAATGCAAGGTATCTTTTGGGTTCTCACATGTGCATTGATATTATAGATTGTGCAACGTTCTACTCACGCGATACATTTCATAAATATTACTAAACTTACCTTAAAACAACTTTGACTCATTTTTAAAAATTATTCTTTTAGATATCCTGGTACCGCCGTGGCCAACCATTTTAACACGTATCCGTATGGCTATGCTTATCCACCTGCCGGATACACCAACAATGTTCAGCTGGGTTTGGTTACAGATCACATGTTGCGAGTAAATATTTAGATTTACAGTAGCCGACCATTTTTTGGGAGAAAGAGGAAACCTATAAACATCATTCGTATTTAGGTGTACATTTAAGCAGTAAATTTTTATGTTTTTGGTAAAAAAAAGTATAGACTGTGTTTTAACAACAATTTATTGCTTATCGTTCTCAAAAGGGAGACGTCCACTGCAAATCTGCGAATTTTAAAAATACTGATTTAACCAATCACAGAATAACTTTGGGTGGCATGAAAACGAAATTTATAAAAATAACTCAACAAACATTTTTTTTGCAAAACTGTTTTTTTAAACTATCAGTAAATTCAGGTGTAAAAACTCAAATTTTAAAAAAATATATTTTGGAAAATCAGTTTAGAAATTTTGCGAATATGATAAACTAAAGACGAATTCTATCAGGGTGAAAACAGCGAGGTAGTAAAGTAACCACTCGTTCTTCGATAAAATATCACGTGTAGAGAAACACCTGACGCAACTTAATAATAATTGGTTACATCATCTCTGCCAACTTTTTTTTATTACATTTTTTCTTGCGCGTTTATTGTTCTTTTCTTCCTAACGGCGAGCGGTTACGCCCTTAATTTCAGCCTGAAAGATTTTAACTTTAGTCCAAAAATGCTTCATAAAATAGAACAATAAAGACATGAAATTTATTTCGCGCGTATAGTATAAAGGTGTCTTATTTTTATATTATAAAATTCAGTAGGCCAAAATGTTTTTTTAAGAAACTGGACGAATCGCGTCTCTTGACTATGAGCGAACTGATTAGGAGAACCGGTGGGGGCGGTGGTGATCATCCATATGTACAAGAACCAGCTTCACCACGGGAGCGGAATCGCCCCCCTGCTCTTTCCTCTTTTAGTCCTGGAAACGGTAAGTTTAATTAACACATACAACAGGAAAGTTTAATCTATTAATAAAGGGTAGATTTCTGGTGTGTATTAATATTCTGTTGCGCTATGAAATGAATAATTCTTCGCAGCTGTAACTTGCGATTATCACTGTGCGCGACAGTTTCTCGTGCGAATCTAACATTTTTACTCACAAAATAAACTAGATCGACGAAAGAGATGCTAGTTACTGTCGACAAAAAAAAACAAAACAAAAAATAAAATAAAATGCATATTATTTGAATCTCAATAAAGCTATCCCAACTGTATTCCAATATGTTTTATGTTAAAAAAATTATTTAAGGTAGAACACTACAGTTCCAAAAATTTCTTTGATTTTTCCAAAAACAATCACTCGGGTGTTTTCGGCGGTCCTAATTACGAATCCGAACTTCATTTTTTGATTTGACCCCCGAGGGGCGTTAGGGGGGGTTGCGACCCCCTCCCCCTAGGGGGACACTCTGACTCTACCCCGGTTTTACTTCAAAACCAGCCAAAAACAACCACTCGGGGGTTTTCGGGGGGCCTCATTTCGAATCCAAATTTCGTTTTTTATTTGACCCCCCGAGGGGGCGCTAGGGGGGTTGCGACCCCCCTAGTGGGGCACTCTGACTCTACCCCGGTTTTACTTCAAAACCACCTCAAAGCACGTACTCGGGGTTGAATACAGTATTGAATAATGTACACTTTTTTAATTAAAAAGTTAAAATTAAAAAAAAAAACATTTTTTTGGTGTTAAAAACAACTCCCAGGAGGATTCGAACCTAGAGCTCCTGTATTCTACGCTAGTATTCTAGTCCTACGCTCTAACCTCTCGGCTACTGCTCCGTCTCAGTTTCTTTGTTAAAAACTACTTTTAAACGAACGTTTCAAAATGTAGTTTTCCCACGTCAAATCAAAAAATATAAATGAAAGTTTAATCATTTGATAGGAATTAGTTTGTTCCCAATTTTTAACACAGCAGTTGTACTATAATTCTGAGCCAGTTTTTAAGTTTTTAACGAAATCTCTCTCTACCTATCACTTTTTTTTATTTTTTATTTCAACAATTTTAGTAATAAAACGAAATTAAAAAACTTCAATAGCAGGGATTTCGCTGAAAATTGTTGTGGGCCTGTACATTTGGTGTACCTAACTTGAGTTAAGTTTTTATTACGTAATATTAACTCTGGTTCTGTTAAATTGGGAAAAACTGTTTTAAAATGCCTTTTTTCAATGAAGCATTTCTCGGCGTTGAATAGTCCACCAAAAATGTGAAGGATACCGAACTGACCGGAAAAAAATACCCTTTCTCACAACATACAGTTTACTTCTATCCGTATTCATCCATTGCAAAATTACGAAAATTTGTTTACAAACC
>JASAMX010021129.1:0-20014 GCA_030248175.1 Microlaimidae sp. YZB2_3 | reverse complement strand
TAGGCGGTCGTGAAATAGTTTTCCTTAAAGAAAGCAAAAAAGGGCGTCGACTTACAAGTGAGATTAAGTAGGCGGTCGTGACATAGTTTTCCCCAATGAAAGCAAAAAGGGCGTCGACTTACGAGGGAGATAAAGTAGGCGGTCGTGGCATAGTTTTCCCCAATGAAACCAAAAAAGGGCGTCAACTTACGAGTGAGATAAAGTAGGCGGTCGAGATATAGTTTTCGCCAATGAAAGCAAAAAAGGGCATCGACTTACTAGTGAGATAAAGTAGGCGGTCGTGACATAGTTTTTCCCAATGAAAGCAAAAAAGGGCGTCAGCTTACGAGTGAGATAAAGTAGGCGGTTGTGACATAGTTTTCCCCAATGAAAGCAAAAAAGGGCGTCAACTTACGAGTGAGATAAAGTAGGCGGTCGTGACATAGTTTTCCCCAATGAAAACAAAAAAGAGCGTCAACTTACGAGTGAGATAAAGTAGGCGGTCGTAGGCGGAGTGACGGGGGGCGTAAACGAACATGGTTTTCTCCAATGAAAAACTGCGGACTTTGGTAACATCGTCTGTGAGGTAAGGGACGTTCAAGCCGCTTGTCATTATATCTCTTTCCGGCCACACCTAAAATTTGGAAGCATTCACAAATAAATCCAACAAAACGATTTAATATGTATGGACCTACCTAGCATTACAAAAGTTTGGGTCCGCGGTCCCGCCGCGAAATCAGATTTCGTTATGAAACCAATGATTTTTACCAAATTTTTTTGGAAACCGGAGATTAAACAACTATTTTAAACCAATTTCGAGTATTTTTGTTAACTTTTGACCATTATTTAGAGCTATATTAAGCGTAACTAAGGTTTCTCATATGTAAATTTGTTTGGTTAATCAGAAAAAAACAAACATTTTGTGATGCTTAATTAAATACAAAAAGACCACGAAAATTTTTCAAGTAGATATTTTATTTGTATATAGTATTTCTAGTTTCAAAAATAATAAAAAAAATTCATTTAATTTGAGAGGAACTTTGTTTCGTGGTGGGACCGCCGACCCAACTTTTGTTATGCTAGGTAGGTCCATAAGTAAAGAGCGTCTAGGAGATATTTTAATAGGTAAATTAAAATTGGCTAATCTCGATGATTTGCAGTGCTGAATCAACTATTCAACAATAACGCAACTTTAAAGTTTGAGCAAAAACAAAAAATGAATACCTTATCTTAATTAACAATTATTTATCAAAAAATTATAGTCTATATAAAAATGATGCGGACTGGCGACAAAACTCGAACTGTGAAATGTTATATATCCATAACGGGGGTCGGGAGCATAGCTTAGACTCTTGGCTATCTTTTGAAAAGGTTAGAAAAAATGTTTTTCGATGACGTCATCACTAAACAAATTTAATCTAATCTAATCTTTTAAAAATTATTATTCTTGTAAAACTTTTTAATTGAAAGGTTTGCTGCTGCCAGCATACGGGCTTGGAATGCTTCCAAATTTTATATTCGTCATTTTTGACAGCTTATTGTAAGCTTAATATTAGGTTTTTTTACACAAACGATATATATATTTTATGCCAAACATTAATGTTAATTTTTTAACTGCCAGAGTTCATTGATTTTTGAATACTTTGGTAAAGGAGACATTTTGATAAAGCAATATTATACTAATTCCTCTTGGAAAATTTACAGCCAAATTTAGAACAAGCGTTTCAAATAAGTTTTTTTAAAGAAAAACGTTATAAATACACAATTTTGATTGGTCTTCTCATGGTCTCCATCTCCATATGGAACGTTGCACTATAAAATTTATAATTACCATAAGTATGTACAGCATATACTACCATTGTTTACAATCGTTTAACATGGTTAAGCAAATATTTTTAACATTGGAACTTATAACAAAGCTATACTTTATCTTCATTATAAGTTCCAAAGCAAGGTGCAAGTTATTTTTAATATATCCTTATCCTGACTGATTTCCAATACCATTTTGTTTTTGTCATTGCAATGAGCATATAAAAAAAGGATTTACCCTTCCTATTTTTGAGTTTTACATTCAATTTTCTAACACTTCACAATTTTGTCGTATCTTTTAGGTGTAAACTAATGTATTACCAGCTTTCGATTTAGCGATTTTGCCAATGAAAAAGCAGCGGCGTATTCAAATATCAAATTCCCAAGTCTTCCCCACGGTTCAATTATAACGTAACCGCAGTCCGGTTTCCAAATTGTCTAAATTATTTCGTAATTTTTGTTGAAATGAAAACTATTTATAAATACACTGTTAAGTTAAAATATTTTGATCAAACTTTATTTCAATTTTAATCTTTCATCCTTTTACCTAATCGAGGTTCAATGTCTATAACACTTTATGTTGGAATAGTTTTATTAGATGGACAAATGTAACACCGCGTATGTGTCCCTTTGGTGAAAACTTAAAGTACAAGCGTTAATAAATATCTTTCCCCTTTCCTTGTCCAGCCTATGGTGTAATGGATAGCATGCCAGAGTAGACTTTGAAGGTTAGGGGTTTAATTTCTGTATCGGCCACATTTTTCAATAAATTTGGCTGTTTAAATTTTTCAGTGCCTGGTTATTTTCGCTTCCACTTCGGGTCGTCACATATTTGGTGGACGATACACACCTCCAGGTATGTATACCAGTCTACCCCCTGTTCTACGGAAGATAGACGGGATTGTTGGGGCTGGTGGAGGTGTGCGGATTGAATCTAAGAGACTGAGAGCAGTTCTTTACTTGGTAGGAAGGTGTGACACATACCGCGTATGTGTCCCTTCGGTGAAAACTCAAAGTACAAACGTTAATAAAAGGTGATTATCTTTCCCCTTTCCTTGTCCGGCCTATGGTGTAGTGGATAGCACGCCAGAGTAGACTTTGCAGGTTACGGGTTTAATTTCTGTATCGGCCACATTTTTCAATAAATTTGGCTGTTTAATTTTTTCAGTGCCTGGTTATTTTTGCTTCCACTTCGAGTCGTCACATTGGTGGCCGATACACACCTCCAGGTATGTATACCAGTCTACCCCCTGTTCTACGGAAGATAGACGGGCTTGTTGGGGCTGGTGGAGGTGTGCGGATTGAATCGAAGAGGCTGAGAGCAGCTCTTCTCTTGGTAGGAAGGTGTGACACATACCGCGTATGTGTCCCTTCCGTGAAAACTCAAAGTACAAGCGTTAAAAAAAAGCGATTATCTTTGCTCTTCCTTGTCTGGCCTATGGTGTAATGGATAGCACGGCAGAGTCGACTTCGGAGGTAACGGGTTCAATTCCTATATCGGCCAAATTTTTCAATAAATCTGGCTGTTTAAATTTTTCAGCGCCTGGTTATTTTCGCTGCCATTTTGGGCCGACACACAAATATAAAAAATCATTAATTATAAATATATATAAATATCATATATTAAAAAATCATTGTTACAAACCAAAATGGCGTCCATTTTTAGAGTTGTTTATGTTTTGCATAGTGGGCTTATTTTATTCCAGAAGTTTGAAAAAGTTAAAATTGCGTAAAATTTTTTGAAAGTAGTATAAGCCAGATGTATATGTCGCAGAGAAGTATTGATTTTTTAACACAGTCAAAATCGTGGAACTTTTATAATTTAGGGAATATAATGGAGTCGAGTATAATGTTAATCAGTAATTAAAGTATTTTTTATTTTAAAAATCATTAAACTTATTAATTCAATGGTTGGATTTTTGAAGCTAAATATTAGGGAACACAATTAAAGACAGTACCGTTCGATTTGCATATGATACATGTATATGGGAAAACGGAACACCTTAAATGAGCACTATGAACAATCAAATTTTTATATCGTGCGTGATTAAACGTTTTTTAATACAAAACCTACCTACTTCAAATTTGAGGTTTTGAGTTCGTCACACCAAGGCTACATCATTTTTTTAATTTTAGCACAATCGGTTAAGTATTAAAATAGTAAACTTTGGTTAAATGGAAACCGTCATCTTATTATAAAAAGAAACACAGTCGATAAAACATTTATTAAACGGAAAAATTACAAAATGTGTCTTATTAATTAGTTGCTATAATTTATTAGTTTTGTGTTTAATATTTTAATAGTTTGTCTGTTTCATTTCTTTTTATCATTGCTGTACTGTAGGGCATATATTTTGCGTGTGTTAGGTTTTATTATTTTCATTACTATAGATTGTTTATACAAAAAAATTTTCCGTTTAAAATTCTTACTTAAAAAAGTTTTTTTAAGCTTTAAATAAATAAAATTTTTCGTTTTAATTATAATATAAAAAATTTTTTTTCCGGTCAAAATCTAGTTTTATTCACTATAAACGTTTTCTTTTATACATTTTTCAATAATACGGTATCTTTAAGTCTACTTTTAAAAAAATTAAAAATTTTTATCTATATCGGGTTTAACACATATTTTAAAATTAGTTCTTGTATTATTTTATTCCATATTTTATAAATATTTTAATTATATATTCTATATATTTTTTTACCTTTAAAAAATTTTATTTTGAAAATTGTATGTTTATCAAGTTATATAGATTTTTCGCTTTGTCTTAATATTTTAGTGTTCATATATTCCTTCATTTTATCCTAATTGCATTTATTCCGTAATTATAATTATATATTGGATTCAAAAATTTAATTTGGTTTGTATTTTAGTTCGTCTGATGATGATTGTGCGATACAATCGAAACGTCACGTAGAATAATCTATTCAATAAATGTTTTATCGACTGTGTTTCTTTTTATAATATTAAAATAGTAGTGTGTTTTGAGTTATATTTTGGGAAATTAAAATTTGTGACAGTGCTTTGTACGTTCAAATTTAGTCTAGTCTTGAATAAATCGAATAATGCAAATTTTAGGTTATACTTATATATTCAATTTTTTTGTTCCTGCCCGTCCCCTTCCTTCGTTGCTTTGGTTTTTTCCCCCGGCGCCCGCGCGCGTTTTTCTTTTTTTCGGTTCTCTCGGTTGTTCTTTTCTGTTTACGTTTTCGTGTTTTTTTCGCTACGAATGGTGTTTTGCGCGTCGGGGCCTGTTCTGTTTTTGTTTTGTTTTTTTTGTTTTGTTTTATTGTTTATTGTTCTTTGGTGTTTTTGTTTAGGTTTTACCCGCAATAAATCTCAGCAAGCTGAAAACACCGGGCAAAAATAGCTAAAAACATCCCCATACTTACCTTAACTAAACTTGACAGAGAAATATGAAACAGAAGAAATAACAGAATCTTAAGCAGACATGCACCAGCGATACACGTGACGAAGCACCAGCGCAACCTACGTGTCTTACGCGTAAACATCTAAAACGTTTTTTAAACAATTATCATCAACGGTACTGTCTAACCATGGTTTGCCCTAAAAAAAATTTTTTTTTATGTCTGAAAACAAAATTTGGGTAATTTTTTTAATGTCTGAAAACAAAATTTGAGTAAAAAAATTAACTGGCAAAAACTACGAGTGATTATATTTTATCAATAAAAGGTTCGTCTTAAAAAATTAGATTAGCGTAAAAAAACTCCTACGAATTCAATGGAGAATCACGACGGTTAATTCAATGTACACAAAGGTCTCGAGAAGATTTAAAAATAATTTGTATATGACGTTGGTTAACGAAACAAAAGATCATAATACAACGAGAACAACATAAACATAAAACAATTTTTCTAAAACAAGCAGCTGGTTGTGCATATTTTTTCTATCCTCATTTTTTCCGGTCGTATACAAATTATTTTCAAATCTTCCCGAGACCTTTGTGTACATTGAATTAACTGTCGTGATTCTCCATAGAAGGTTCAGGGCTGCGTATTTTGTGTTCCTGAAGGACACACGAGCGCATGCAAAACTTCTGCATAGTTGGTTATATGTTGTGAAACTTTAAAAATTTTTAAAACAGCAATTTATTTATTATATAAAACATTTTTTGTTTTAAGAGTTCTCCATAACAATATAGTCCTTTCTTCTAGAAAGTATTGAGACTTAGCATTGAGTACCGAACAGATAGTCTTCTATGCATTAGGCTGGCATAATTTTAACAATGAAGCTTCAGTTTGCCACATAACCCCTAGTTTTTTTGCGCTGTTCTTGAAATATTAATTTCATGACAACTTTTTACACCACAGAAATGAAAATAATAAGTTCCAGAAACTGATGACAGTAACTCAATTTTTAAAAAGAAAACAACAATATTAAGAAATAAAAAATGCCAAATAACTTTACACATTAGCTTTGGTATACACTTGGGTACATAGTAAAGTATTTGAAACGTAAGTTACACGCTCGAGATACTACATTAACCATATGCTAATAAACCTCAATTTATGAATTTGCATAAGATTTCGTTTAATTTGGATAAGCATGGTTTGTACTAGTGTTGTGAAAAGTAATGATTTTGGATTATTTTAAAAAAAAGTAAAAATAATTTGAAAAATTTAAATTTAAGTAAAGTAAAAATAAAAGTAAAAGTCAAAATTTTATTTAAGTAAAGTAAAACTAAAAGTAAGACCTATTTTTTTAAGTAAAAATAAAAGTATAATATAAGTAATTTTTAAACGGAGCAAAACACCTGTTTTTTGGATCTCCTGAGCCCTGTTCTAAAATTTTTTCTAATTTTATGTGTAAATTATCTCTTTAATAAGTTTGTTATTCAAAATAAATGGTTTTAGCGTATTAACGGCTTAAAAAATTTCTTCTGCCACTCTTTTTATAACATAGGAAATCTACTCACTGAAATTACTTAAATTTTACTTAAATCAATTTAAGTATTTCTAAGAAAAAATCCGAGTAAGAGTAAAAGTAAAAGTAATTGAAATTTCAAAAGTCGAGTAAAACTAAAAGTAATTGAAATTTCAAAAGTCGAGTAAAAGTAAAAGTAATTGAAATTTCAAAAGTCATGTAAAAGTAAACGTAACTGAAATTTCAAAAGTCTAGTAAAAGTAAAAGTAATTGAAATTTCAAAAGTCGAGTAAAAGTAAAAGTAATTGAAATTTCAAAAGTCGAGTAAAAGTGAAGTAATTGAAATTTCAAAAGTCGAGTAAAAGTAAAAGTAATTGAAATTTCAAAAGTCGAGTAAAAATAATTGAAATTTCAAAAGTCGAGTAAAAATAAAAGTAATTGAAATTTCAAAAGTAGTCGAGTAAAAGTAATTGAATTTCAAAAGTCGAGTAAAAGTAAAAGTAATTAAAATTTCAAAAGTCGAGTAAAAGTAGTTAAAATTTCAAAAGTAAAGTAAAAGTAATTGAAATTTCAAAAGTCGAGTAAAACTAAAAGTAATTTAAATTCAAAAGTCGAGTAAAAGTAAAAGTAATTGAAATTTCAAAAGTCGAGTAAAAGTAAAAGTAATTGTGAAACGATTTGGTGCCATTTTTTGAGCTCTGCCATTAATTGTCATGCACAAAAATAGCAAAACAACTGCTATTATATGGGCAAGAGTCCTGTAAATGGGCACTGCCTAAAAAGTAAGCAGTAGTTTCGCGAAACCAGACACAGCCAGCCAATCAAATCAAACCTAAGAGTGCGAATTTGAATATCCACCGAGTTAATGTTTCAACATATCTTAATATATTTTTAAAAGCCAAGTCACCTGTTGTCAAGACAATTTGTACTCAAAACCGTATAGACGACTAAAGAATCCATAAAAAAAATAAAAAGAGCCTTTATAAAATAAATAAGAAGAGCTCGGCTCAATTTTGAAATGCATAAAACGGTTTGATGGAAAACCATAGTTACTCCAATTTTATTGTGAGGTTAATCCGTTAAAAATTCACAAAAGTGCAGTTGTAGTTGTAAACTTTTTGCCTTCGATTAAGTTGAATTTTAATAAAGTTTGTCTTTTTGAAACAGCAAAAAAATACTAGACATTTTAGCCGTTTTTTCTTACATAATGTTTGTTAAAAAACATATTTTTAAATTCATTGCAAGCCCTTAAAAATTTAGTGCTTAAAATTAGGCCCCGTTTCAAGCTATTTTTTGGTGACCGCTGCTAAACTTTGAATTGAAAACGCTTGCCATTGAAAGAAACTTTTAAAATTAAACTTGTATGTTCATACCGTAAGTCAAAAAATCGGGGTAGCAGCGGTTTTTCATAAAAACCTGGTTATGCATTTTTCACCCCAAAAAAAAAGCCACTCTCTCCTATAAAGAGAGATCTCGGATTAAAGACGAATTCTATCTGGGTGAAAACAGCAGGGTAGTAAAGTAACCACTTGTTCTTCGAGAAAATATCATGTGTAGAAAAACACCTGACGCGACTTAATAATAACAAAAATATATAATATACCGAAAAATGTGCAACTCCTATATAAAAAAGTACAGAAAAGGTGGCCTTTATAATGAGCCTCTCCATTTAAATGACACTCTCCACTATAATGGCATAGTAGCCATTTTAATTCGGCGAGTTAAAATGGAGAGGAAGCTATTATAATAGCCATTTATTGACTTAATTTAACTTCATATATACTTACAATTGTAATATTGTCCGGGCCGCACGAGTTTTCTCGTGTTGGTTTAATACTGTCCAACACGCAGAAACTCGTGCGGCCGATTTTTAGACTTTAGTATATATGAAGTGAAATTAAGTCAATAAATGGCTATTATAATAGCTTCCTCTCATTTTTAACTCGCCGAATTAAAATGGCTACTATGCCATTATAGTGAAGTGTCATTTAAAATGGAGAGGCTCATTATAAAGGCCACCTTTTCTGTACTTTTTTTATATAGGAGTTGCACATTTTTCGGTATATTATATATTTTTGATAATAATTGGTTACATCACGCCTGCCAACTTTTTTTATTATTTTTTTTCTCTCGGGTTTATTCTTCTTTTCTTTCTGGCGGCGAGCAGTCACGCCCTTAATTTCAGCCTGAAAGATTTTAACTATAGTCGTCTGAACAGTTTTGGGGAAAAACCTTTCTGACGACGGGTGAATCGGCTTCTAAAAATATATTAAGATACGTTCAAACATTAACTCGGTGGCAATTCAAATTCGTACTCTTTGGTTTGCTTTGATTGGCTGGCTGTGTCTGGTTTCGCGAAAATACTGCTACTTTTTAGGCAGTGCCCATTTACACGACACTTGCCCAATTAATGGCAGTTGTTTTGCCATTTTTTGTGCATGACAATTAATGGCAGTGCTCTAAAAATGGCACCGAATCGTTTCAGTTCTGATAAAGAGTGGCATATTGTTCCTTAATGTAATATATATAGTATTAAAGACCTGTGCGGTTTGGGGGTTTGCCTTGTTGGTGGGCGTTCCCCCCCCCCCCCCGCGCCGCCCCGCCCCCGTTTGTCTTTTTCTGCTTTTGTGTCTTATGTCGTTTTCTTTGTTTTTTTTTTTTTTTTTTTTTTTTTTTTTTTTTTTTTTTTTTTTTTTCTTTCTTTTTTTTTTTTTCTTTTTTTTTTTTTTCCCTTTTCCCTTTTTCCTTCTTTTTTTTTTCTTTTTTCTTCCTTCTTTCTTCCCCCCCTCTTTCCCCCCCCCTTTCTAGTGTTGCCCCCCGGGCCCCCCTTTTGTGTTTCCCCCCCCCCGTTTTTTCCCCCGGGGGGGGCGGTGCACAGGTCTTAGTATTATATATTTTTGGTATCGCCAAAAAAGCAAAGAATAATCACTCACGTTTGGTGAAACGGCCCCTGACGTACGTGAAATTCAACGATTGGGGGTAACTGACTTAAGTTTGGCCACCTTTTTTATTTTATTGGATAATTATTTTGTGGCTCTTTGAATCAAGCCAAGATTTAGTCTAAAAGTCTAACAATAGCTATTTTTGTGATTCCAGTGCAAAATTTAAAAATTTCAATTATAATTAAAAATCAGTGGAACTTTAAACTACTTTTCTAAAGTGGCCGAACTTTAGGCGCGTGCCATTAAGTTCGGCCACCTATAAAAATGTCTATAACTATTGCTAAAACAACGATAAATATTTTGAAAGGTTGAAAATTTCTCCTTGGGTATTGTTCTTGGTACATAATATTAAATTTTTTTCGTTTGAAAACCTGTTATAATTAATAGAATAAGCCTTTAAATAAGTATATCAAAGCCTTAAAAAACCAGTTTTAAAATGTTGTGATTTTTGTTCAATTTTTTGCGTGAAAAAACTATATCCACAAAACATGACTTTTATTACAACCACCCAACTTTAAAAAAGTATGGTAAAATTTTTTTCCGTCTCGACTGAATTGGATTTTTTTATATTTTTAACCTAAAAAATAGCAAAAAACAAAATCCACCTTAAATTCGGCCACCTTTTAGGTTAAAAAAAAAACAATAACAAAACCCTAAAACACAAAAAACCATTAAATAATTAAAATTTTTAGTTTTAAGGATAAATAAGACGTTAAAAAAGTTGGAAAGGGAAAAAAACACTTTATTAAAAAAACACTTTATTTAAACACTTAAGCGATAAAAACACTTAGCAAAAACACTTTATTAAACATACATCCAGTTACTTTTGGGCTAGTTCTTTTCTGTTTTAAAAATTAGCCAATTTTCCAACACCCTAAATTGGTGGCTGAACCTAAGGCTCGGCCGAACTTAGTCAGTTAACCAATACAACTAGTGCAGCTACCGCAGCTTGATATGACTAAGGAAAACTTTGTTAAAAAATTTAAGGAAAGTTTATGTGATGATTATTATTGTAGCTACTAAAATTCATCTAGATGGATTTTCTGTCTTGAACATCTTGTCTGAGTGATTTTTTTGATCATCTTGATTGATTGTTTTTGGTTCCAAAATTTTGCTTTTTAATTTAATCCAATGTAACACAATCTAGCACACTTGCCTTTACATCAACAGGTATACAAAAGCCTTCTCACCCTTTCCCTAGCACCCCTCCTTGGTCCGCAAGGAAGCCGTACCATTTTTCCTCTATGTAATATAAGCCCTCTAAATGGCGGAATACCAAACATAACATTTTCGAATTGGGTTTTGGAAGTAGAGGGGATGTGATGTTGAACAATTTCATTACGTGTATTACAGGGAAAATCGCACGAGAAGATTAACACCCGTAGTACTAAGTAAGCCCTTGGGATTCTTGCAATACATAATATTTTTGGCAACTGTTAGTAAGCTAATATATATATTTTTATATAATATATAGTTAATAAACTTTTTTGTGATAAAAATTACATGCCAAATCATTATACATTCAATACCCAGGGTGCTGTTTCATAAAAGTTGCGGACATTTCACTTCTTTGTAAAAACCCCATTCTTTTTTGTAAATCTCAGTTTTTTGTTTGTAACTTTAAAGATCCTAATGTTAAACATACACTGGGCTGATTCAACAAAAATGACCGTACTTCGTGTTTGATATAGTACACCTGAACATCTTTTGGCCGCCATCTTTTAAAAAACGAGCGCTTTGACCAATAAAGAGGTCCGTATAAAAACCCCATGGACAAATTCCTATGGGCCAAAATCCCCATAAACGTTACAAAATCCCCATAAGGTGGTGTAAATTCCCCATAAATATAATGCGTTTGCAGTATTTCCTTTAAATTTTGACACTTGGAAAATACAACAAAATTTTATCATGATAAAATTTAGCTTGATTTTAGGGCTTTGCTTAGGCTTAGGAAAAAATTAAAACATTTTTAATGCTTTTATGGTTAAAACTTAGTTTTTTTTAACACATTTTAGTTGCAAACGCATTTCTGATTGTTATGGGGAGTTTGCACTACGTTATGGTGAATTTTGCCATGGGGATTTTACACTAGTTTTATGGGGATTTCGCACGTCACCCAATAAATCGTGAGCGCGGCAAAAATTCTGCTGGCAAAAACCAGAATAATGTCGCTTACAAAAAAAGAATGGACAAAGAAATTGAATGTTCGTAACATTTATGAAACAGCGCCTAGGGGCCGGTCCACTAAACGCGTGCTGACTAGGTGCTAAGTTAGCACGTTGTTAAAAACTCTTGATAATGTTTTAATTTTGGTGTTTTTTTCTCAAGATATCTTATGGAACTCTTTTTTTAAAATAGGATAAAATAATATTTACACAGTTTTATGCATATTTATTGTAAATAAAAGCTAATAAAGCCTTAACCCCTAATTATGAGTTTTTCTAACCCTTAACTTGGGTTTATTGTCTTTTTAGCTTGTATTTATAACAAATATGCATAAAATTAAGAAAATATCAATCTATGCCATGCAGACAAAGAGTTTTATAAGATTTCTGGAGAAAAAACCCAGAAATTAAAATATTATCAAGAGTTTTAAACAACGTGCTAAGATAGCACCTAGTCAGCACGCGTTTAGTGGACCGGCCCCAGGAGGTGCTTATTTCCCTTTCCCCGTGGTGAAAATTTTGTATTAGCAAAAAAACATTATTTTCCCAAGGGAAGTACACCGGGATGAACAGCTCATTAAAAATCGTTTGTATGATGAAGGCTTTATTCCGTATCAAGCTCGTAAACAATTAATGCTTTGTTCGCATAATGAAACTTTTGATTAAATGAAAAACTTGGTGTTTACACTTATATAAAAAATTCTGCGTGTACAATCAAGAATCGCTTTCACTGTTTTCTTTCTCTCACCGCGCTTGTTTATTAAGTTTCAGGACAAATCAATTTTTTATAATTGCCGAAAGCGGACTACTCATTTAACGCAAAGTCAAAGTTCTTTAAATTTAATATCTGTGATTCGCAAGGCTATTAATTCCGAATTCTGAACCCAATCGGTCTCAGATTAAATGGGTAGCAGTAGTTTGTTTCGAACAATAAAATTTTTTTGATGTTTTGTGCTCCCGTGCAACTGCACTTAATTACTGCTGTTGTAGTCACAAATGTTTTTCATCTAACTTATTACACAGGCATATCAGCTTTACAAGTATATTTACTAATAAAAAAATGAAAAGCCTCCTGTGTGGGGCAACATCGACTACGATCCCCTTTGGACGTTCTCTTAATAATAATCGCAATGATTGAATTAAATACATTGTGAATACGCATTGGTTTGTTTCGAACAATAAAATTTTTTTAATGTTTTGTGCTCCCATACAACTGCAATTAATTACTGCTGTTGTAGTCACAAATGTTTTTCATCCAACTTATTACATACAGACATATCTGCTTTACAAGTATATTTACTAATAAAAAAATGAAAAGCCTCCTGTGTGGGGCAACATCGACTACGATTTCCTTTGGACGTTCTCTTAATAATAATCGCAATGATTGAATTAAATACATTGTGAATACGTTTATTTACAAATTTCTCATCATGAAAAATTTGATCTTCTTTTAAATTTTTTTTCTCAGAAAATATCAGAAAATAGTGGTGAAGGGCGGAACTGTAAAACCCCCGGAACACCGAAGCCGGAACCAGAAACGGAATTAAGATTTTCCCAAAATACGGAACAGGAACAGGAATTCCAAATTTTGCCCGGAACATCTGGAACCCGGAACCGGAACTGCACAACACTAAAAAATAGGCATTGAAATGATCAAAACGTCAAACATTTGGAAAAAAATAATTAAACCTAAAAAATAATTAAGATTTGAAAACAATTTCAGGTAAGCTTATCTCGCTAATGGTACAATTTGATTGATATAAAAACTTTATTATTGCATAGAATTTAGGTGTAGCCAGTTATAAATTGATGTATTTATCGTCTACATTTTACATTTACAGCACTACTAGCGATATATGCTCTCCTGAAAACGTTTTATTATTCTCCAATTTTCCAAACTGTTCAAATTTTCTAAGAACTTTACCACTAAATATTTGATTACATATTTAAAATTATTGAATCACCCAGGCGTGAGTTGTCAAAAAACAACTAAAAATAGAAAAACAAAAAAGCGGAGTGTCACATAAACCTTGCATGAACACAAACAATAAGTCTTGTTCCACTCTGATAATTATCATAAAGACTTAAGTTATAGACAATTGTCTCTTAGTCAGCTGCATTGATTTCTGCTTTTGAGATGAGAAGTTGACTGCTGGCTCATTTTGAAACCCTTACAATATTTAAAAAAACACTTATATAAGAGATCATAAATCTATTCGAAAAAGACGCAGGGTTTTGCGTTACATTGCGACTGAAGATGTAAATAATGATGTTTGTATGCCACTTGAAGCGTGGATCTAGTAACTAGACTAGACTAGATCTAGACTGATCTAGTAATTTCAAAAGTTGCCACCAGCGGCGTTAAAAGCGTAAAAATGCCACATTTATGGATTTTCTGGATCCCCCGCAACCACCCACGAGAAAACAATAGACAAGAAAGGTTGTAAACAAACACCCCCAACATATATCTGCACTATATTTTACTTAAGGTATCTGACTTAATTTCGGCCAGGCCTTAATTTCGGCCACCAATTTAGGGTGTTAGAAAACTGGCTTATTTTTAAAACACAAAAGAACTAGCACAAAAGTAACTGGATTAATGTTGAATAAAGTGTTTTTGCAAAAGTTTTTTATTTTTGTTATTCTGCATTATCAACATTTTCATACAAAAAGTGAATTTTTTTGATTTTCTTAATTTTTGCTTTGTGTTTAAACTGCATCAAATTTAGAACGAAGCACTATATAACCTTCAAATATCTTCTATTTAAGGCTCAAAGTTGTTAATTTTCATGTTTTGATATTTTCTTCAAAATCATTTTGCAATGCGTTTAACTAACTGCGCATTTTAAGATTCCATTAATTTCGGCCACCTTAAAATTTAGGTGAAAGAACCTGCAGTTTTTTGCTGTTTTTAAATATCATCGTGCTACCGTATTTATAAAGAATTTTTTTAGCTCGTATGACTTTTTTGACGGATTTTTAAGCCAAAAATAAAAATTCAACAAAAAATACAGGTTTTTAAAACTTGTTTTTTAAGGTTTTGACATAATTATTTAAAGTCTTGCTAATAACTATTAAAGTTTGCAAACGGGAAAAAATTAAGTTATATGTACCAAAAACAATACCTAAGGATAAATTTGCAACCTTTAAAAACTTTTATTGTTCGTTTTGGCAATAGTTACAGCCAGTTTTTTCTAGGTGGCGGAACTTAATGGCTCGCGCCTTAATATAAAAAACAAAACAAAAAAACAAAAAAACAAAACTTTAAACCTCCACTGATCTTTAAGTGTAACAGAAATTTTAAAATTTTGCACTGGAATAACAAAAATAGCTATCGTTTGATTTTTAGACCAAATTTTGAGTCGATTGGAAAAACCAGAAAAAACTTATCCAAAAAAATAAAAAAGGTGGCCGAAATTAAGTCAGTTACCCTAAATCATGCAGAAATTTTCCACTGAAAACAACTGCTTTAAAATGTTAATTTTGAACTCAAAACAAAGAAATTGATTAAAAAATATGTAAACATTTTTAAACGAGTGCCCCGAAAATTAATTTAAAAAAAAACCTAAAAGTATTTTATTAAAAATCATTGCAAAGTATATTAGCTTATTTTATTTTTATTTATTTTATCAAACGACAGGAACATACAGAAGCAAGTAAATAACCGCGCTGAAATTGCATGCACCCAAAAAAAGAAAAAAAAGAAAACCAAAGAGAAGTGTTTTATATTCCAAAATAAGCCCTACCAAATCAATGATTTTCAACCCCAAAGGATTCATGACTCCCCGAAATCAAAAATGACTGACCTGATATTACTGTGGCCAAAAATCTATTAGGCTTTGCATAAATTTTTTAATTAAATTAATACATAATAACACTAAATATAAACATGCACTAAAATAAATAACGAAATAAATAATTAAAGCACGTTGTAAAAATTCTGGTTTTCTAAAAATCTATCTAAAATATAAATATCACTTGTGATTTAAAAAAAACGTTTGTTAGTTTGTAAGCAAAAAATAGTTGGAAATTGATTCCACAAATTTATCGATTTCTTAATGCGGAGGAGTCAGTTCTTGTAAAATGTCTGGTGGGTAAATGATACTCAAAATCATTATTTCTCAATCTTCCGGATCTTCGCACATTTTGATCAGAAGTTAGCATAAAACAATTATCAGGGGGAATTCGAAACTGGTGGTGATAAGTGTACATTAAACGCGAACGGAAACTTGCTGCTGTGTGGCCAACAGATATGGAATTTTGCTTAATTTTTGATGCTCATCCAAAGAAAAGTTATATTTTTTATAAATCATCCTTAAACTTGATGGCAGAGCTCTATCTAAAATGTAACGGTCTTTTTGAAAATATGGGTAATACACAGCCAGACCATAGGTTAATAATGGAAACAGAGTGCTAAAAAATATTTCTTAGTACACTGGAGCTTACATTTTTACCAAAAATTTTAGTTAAAGCCTCAGTGGCTTTTTTTAACTGGGTACTTTTTATATTCGAATGCTTACAAACTTTCATCAACAGTGAGGCCCAAGTATCTGTATTCTGTAACTCTTTCAACATTGTGGTTACCAAGTACAATATTAGTGTATAAATTGAGCTGCTGATTACCCAAACAGACCAAAATGTATTTTGTTTTTGTTGTATACTGACAGTTAAATACCGCTCAGCAAAAAATTGATTTATTGTATTAATGTCGTTGTTAAGAGCTGTTTCATCGTTTGGTCTCACTTTTGGCTTAATTAGACACAAATCGTCGGCATACATAATTAGTTTTGAGTTAGGAGATAGATTTACAGACACTAAAAGATTACTGTAAACTACATAAAGTAAGGGCCCAAGTTTTAAACCCTGGGGAACACCACTTGAACAGCTCTTTCTCTGGACAGCTCATTTTCCACCTTGACTTTAAATGTTCTTCTTATATAAGATATAATGTAATTAAGTAAACAGTGGCTCACACCAAATTCATTTCGAAGGCATTTTATGATAAAATATCTGATTAGGGACCGAGTCAAAAGCTTTACTGATATCAAAAAACACAATAACTACTTTGGTTGGACTGCGATTAAGTCGGCACAAAGGTGGATTATACGATGATTCGGGACAAAGGTGTGACACTCGTGTTTTACAAACGCGGCCATGCGAAAGACAACCAGCGGACGGACAGGTGTCATCGTGACGGACGGGTGTCATCGTGACGGACGGGTGTCATCGTGACGGACGGGTGTCATCGTGACGGACGGGTGTCATCGTGACGGACGGGTGTCATCGTGACGGACGGGTGTCATCGTGACGGACGGGTGTCATCGTGACGGACGGGTGTTTAAGTAACCACTCTTTCTTCAAAAAAATATTACGTGCAGAGAAACATGTGATGCAACTAAATAACAATTGGTTAGATAACCACTGTCAGCTTTTTAAATTTTTTTCGCTTACGGGTTTATTCTTTATTTCTTCCTGACGGAGAGCGGTTACGCCCTTAATTTCAGCCTAGAAGAGTTTAGCTTTAATCTCGTTACGAGATTTAAAAACACTCAGTTTAAAACTTTGTTTTGTAACACGGAATCAAAAGTTTATAATTTTAAAAAATCCCTCAGAAATTCCTCATTAAAATTTGTATTAATGTGAAAAGAAATTTTTCAATTAAATTATTTGGCTTTCAAAAGCAATCACAATTTTGGGCTTGATGTGATTAATTTAAAAACCAAATTATTATTTTTTTACTACAGAAATCAACAGAATAGAATGATTATAAAAAAGGAAACAAAAAAATCTAAAAAAACATGATATTTTGGGCTTTTAAATTACAGTGTAATTCTAAGAAAGTTATAATTGCTTTTGAGGCCAGTGATTTATTCTAATACAAGTGTGGTATCTAAGATCTGTGAAGCACATATCATTGAAATTCTTAAAAACTTTTTAGAACCGTTATTTTCAAATATTCAGTTTGGTTTTAAAAAATTTTGTAGCACAGTGGACGCATTAATTCTATTTGAAGAGTACATTTGTAGCGGTTTTGAGTGGTGCCGACCAAAGGTGGATAATACGATAATCCGGGACAAAGGTGTGACACTCGTGTTTAACAAACGCGGCCATGCGAAAGACAACCAGCGGACGGACGGGTGTCATCGTGACGGACGGGTGTCATCGTGACGGACAGGTGTTATCGTGACGGACGGGTGTCATCGTGACGGACGGGTGTCATCGTGACGGACGGGTGTCATCGTGACGGACGGGTGTCATCGTGACGGACGGGTGTCATCGTGACGGACGGGTGTCATCGTGACGGACGGGTGTCATCGTGACGGACGGGTGTCATCGTGACGGACGGGTGTCATCGTGACGGACGGGTGTCATCGTGACGGACGGGTGTCATCGTGACGGACGGCTGTCATGATCAAGGACGGGTGTCATCGTGACGGACGGGTGTCATCGTGATGGACGGGTGTCATCGTGACGGACGGGTGTCATCGTGACGGACGTGTGTCATCGTGACGGATGGGTGTCATCGTGACGGACGGGTGTCATCGTGACGGACGGGTGTCATCGTGACGGACGGGTGTCACGATAAATGCTTTGAAAACCATGTTTCTCAAACATATTTTGTACTATTGCTGGTCGATTTTCAAAAACTTTTTACAATTCTTAATAATTACCTTTTATTAAAACTCGAATAAGCGACAAAAAACAGATGCTGCGTGAAAACCAGAATAAATAACACAAATATATTATTATGCTAGTTTCAAATCACATTCATACAAATTTAAATAATTTAAATAAGGGCAAATTTAACCTTTTTTAATATAAAAAAACCGCGAAAACAAATTAAGAAATTATACTTGTATTAATTTGTCATAAAATAAATTAAAAAAATATGAAAAATATGTCGACAATTACTTAAAAGGTCTATTTGTTGAAAAATAACCAGGAACAAAAAAATTTTCAGTTTAGTTGAAAATAATGATACGTGAAAGAAGCAAAAGGATATGACTACACAATGTGCTCAATTTAAATTTTTTTAACAAAATAAGTATTCGTTATTTTCATTCGGTTTTTTTTCATGTAAAACAAGATGGGAAATGAAATTAAACATTAATGTTTCATGTTAGAAATATGCCTAGGCGAGAAAAAAAAACTACTACTGAGGGGTTCGAACTTAGGACCCTCAAAAACGCGTATTAACTAGAACTAGCCGCCATCTTCTTAAGCGCATATTTATGTGGCCATTTACGTCCGACGCTTTTTCCTGTTTTTCCTACATGAAGAATTCAAACATTGTTTATAAAGCATAAAAAACCCCTAAAACACCAAGTGTTTAAGGTGTAAAGTAAAATCCATGTTTCAAATTTTAAAAAAAAAACATCTCTTATATAAAAAATGAGCCAGCCCAAACACCTCTATAGTCCACTTACAAATATTTCTTATTTTCCTTTCCTTATGGACCCCATCGCCATAACACTTATGCGTCCATACGCGTATGCCCAGTGCGTCTGAAAACTATCTTTATTTCTGCTCAGGACTGTAGCAACCAATAATAAAGCGAGGAAGACGTTTTTGGATTGTGCTAAGCCTATATTTACGATTTGTTTATATCAATTACTTAAAACCAGCTTTAGATCGACCGTTTGGTGTTTTGGATCCTACAAATTGTATTGCGGATTTTATTGGAAAAATAAATTTTTGATAAATATTTTGAATGCAATCCAGTAAATATTCCACAAAAAAACAGTAAAAAAATAACAGTAATAGAAAAAAGTTTTTTAATCTCAAACAAATAATTATGACAATATAAAAAACCAATTAATTGGTAATAAACAAGTTTTTATTAAATACTAAAAAGCTAAATTTAATTTGTTAAAATAAAACAAAATTCTTAGTTATTTTACAATAAACACTGGTTGATCACAACAAACACAAAATTCTATTGATGCAAGCAAACTAATATTTTTTACTTGGTACTAAACTAAATTTCACAAGAGTATTTATTAAAAACAAGTAAACAAATTATTGAAATAGCTATTTAGCAAAGTTGGAAATTAATAACTAATTAATAGAAAGTGTTTTAAAATTTTTGTGCAATCCCAGTCTAATTTATATAATTTGTAATTTTTAATTGCTTTCTTGAGTATTATCATTTTTTTTATCAATTTCACTGTTGTTGTTCCACATTTATTTAGAAAAAAACCTGGAGCAATATGTACTCTGAACCAAGAACAACATAC
>JASAMX010021128.1:0-17983 GCA_030248175.1 Microlaimidae sp. YZB2_3 | reverse complement strand
CCTAGACCTACATCTTCTTCCTTATTTTTTACCCCGGCCAACCCAGAAAGGGGGGCCATGGCCCCCCTGCCCCCCCTGGCACAGGGCCTGTACGTATGCATAATTTTCAAAATCACATGCAACCGTTTGCATGTAATTTTAAAACATATGCAAACGGTTGCATGTGTTTTGAAAACACATGCAAACGGTTACATGTGATTTTAAAAAAAATTATGCATACGTATGCATATTTTGCAGACGGTTGAATGGTTTTTAATGCAACCGTTTGCCAGTTTATAAAATTACATGCATAAGGTTGCATATTTTTCGAAAAACATGCAACGTATGCATAAAAAAACATGCATACGTATGCATGTCGTTAGGATCCACACATATCCCGTATAATTATTCTCCATTTCTCATTCTTCTTTTTTTAATTATTTAATTTCATGTATTCTTGATCTTACTAATTTTAATATGATATTATTATTATTAAAGCTTTTTTAAGATATATATTTACACAAACATTGCTATTTACAAAGTGGTTGTCACCTCAGTGACTTGTTATAAAAACTTAACAAAACTAAGGAGAATGGTCCAATACCTAATGTTTTGCTTATAAAACCAGTCATAAACTCATGAATCCACCTGCGATGACTTGGTAAAACGGTGAATACACTAAAATAAGCGCAGTCCTCTTTGAGACATGAACCTTAATCACGTTTTTAATTTTTTTCTGAAATATTAAAAAGTTAAAATAAATTTATTTGTTTCGCATGATACTCCGCACTAGCAATCAAATACTACAGAGAACAATATTAACAAACAATAATATCACAACGTAGCGTGTCTATGCCGGTACTCGATCAAGGGACCTTCAGTAAGCAGGACGTGTGCTCTGCCACTGCGCCACAATTTTGACATTTTCGCTTTAAAACAATAATGCGTTAGTTTACAGTCAAATTATATTATTTTAAGGTTTAAAATATTAAAAATTCATATTACAACTTAAGAAACACCGTGTGTCAAATGATCCACTTACAAATTTTCGATGCTTAAAAGTTGGATCAGTGTGTAAAATGTGAGTTCACCTATTTTAATATACATATTTTTGTTTCGATACGCAGACATTTTTTTTATTATTGGCCAGTCTGCTTTTAAATGATAATTTAAATCATACATGGGGAAATTGGCCATATATGCTTTAAATATGCTTTAAACACCAATTAGTCATAAAACTTTGGCTACGAAATGAGACACGGTCTTCATGTGTAAAAACCGACATTTTCAGCTTTGAGCGCGTGTTTTATTGTTTTAGAGTCGCAAGGCGGTGTTGTGGCAAAGGAGTTGTTCGTGCAGCGGGCGCCCCCTTCCGTGGCGAGTGCGGGGAGCAGGAGTCCAGCGGATCGCCAGGATTCCAGCGCCTCCAGAACTCTTCAGACAAAAGACGAGGATTTGGAAAGACTCATAGAGAGAATGCTGGATGTTCAGCAGGTCGGTGGATCACCTTTTTACACTTTAAATAAACGATTTCAAGCTCAATATAATTTCAAAATATAATTTAAATTATTATCTACATTTTTAGGTTATTCAAAAGTTTTAAAACAAAATAACAAAAGTTTGAGAAATTAATCCATTATTATTAATATTATTATTATTATAAAAAAAAAAAAAAAAAAAAAAAAAAAAAAAAAAAAAAAAAAAAAAAAAAAAAAAAAATTATAATCAGTGCGCGGGAGCGCCACGGGGCGATTTCAGCCCCGTGGCGCCGCGCCAACCATAATTAGAGAACGTCGGTAAATTTCGAAATTCAGAACTTCTTCTTCTTCTTCTTCTTCTTATTATTATTATTCCAACGCTCCATTCTTAAAACGATATTCCTCTTCGTTATGATTGATCAATAAAATGGGCTCTAGAAAGAAGAAGGAAACGAACATTTTTCAGGACCTTTTTTCATTTAGGTCCTTGTTATCGATTTATTGATCAAAATAAAAATTGAAAATAGACAATAAAACTCCCACCGCCATACGCTTTTGGCAATAGGATTGTACAGAGCGAACACTCCTCTAAACGCCAATACGACGTTTTTTGGTCGAAGCAGTTCCGCGCATCTGCTTCACGCGCGGAACGGAAATTTTTTTGTAGAGAAAAATTATTTAAAAGTTTTAAAACAAAATAACAAAAGTTTGAGAAATTAATCCATTATTATTAATATTATTATTATTATTATTATAATTATTATTATTATTATTATTATTATTATTATTATTATTATTATTATTATTATTTTCTATTATTTTTTTTTTTTACTGATCTATAAGAGAGTTTTGGATGTAAAATGAACAGTGAATGATATGTGGACATAGAATTTGTTTGGTTGGACGCTCAAAATTTACGATATGAAGATTTGTATATATGATAGTCTGTGTTTTTTTTAGTTTGATGAAATGATTGAAAATACTCGCATCTTGAAGCGCGATCGCTTTTCATTTAAGTTGTTTCTACTATTATGATGGTTGGATTTTTTATGATTAGGAATTATTATTATTATTGTAAATACTAGATTAAAACATTAATTTTGTAACAGTGCTAAATTAGTCTATATTCTTTAGAATTAAAAAAAGGCGTTCGCTTGGGCGCGTGCGTCGACAAAAAAAGTTGGTAACTATAAGAAGGGCGCAATAAAATTTAAATAAATCACAGTAATCTGTGAAAATCGCAAAATTGCGGCTTTTTAACATTCATGAATATTTTTACAAATAATGTACACATTATATTGTGACGACCCAAAGTAGAAGCGAAAATAACCAGGCGCTGAAAAATTTACACAGCTAATTTTATTGAAAAATTTGGTCGATACAGAAATTGAACCCGTAACCTCCGAAGTAAAATCTGGCGTGCTATCCATTACACAATACGACGGACAAGGAAATAGGAAATATAATCGCCTTTTATTAACGCTTGCACTTTTAGTTTTCACGGAAGGGACACAATATGTCACAATATTCTGGCTTAAAAATTGTAGCTCAAATTTACTAGCGATAATCGAAAAACCATCTTTCATTATCATACCGAGAGAAGTTTTGAATTCATATTAATACAAAATATCTGTTTTTAAAAACCATATTTTTACACAGTATTGGCCTTAGTAAAAACCTAGGCCAGGGGCCTATTTCATAAATATTTTTGTAATTGTAAATTAATAAACGCATTTAATTTCTTCCTATTTTATTAATTAAAAAATACGTACGTAACTGTGGAATTTCCGGAATTTACAGACATGTAATTTTTTAAATTCTAAACGCAATTTTATTAATATATTTTTAATAAAAAATACAAAAGAAAAATATGCGTTTATTAACTTACAGCTGTAAATTAATCACAAGCAATTTTTATGAATTAGGCCCCAGGCCAAAGACCAAACACTACTTTGATAGTTTTGGCTGATAGCCAAAGTGACTGATAACCATTGTACAAATTGATCATTCTTAATATATATTCAATGCATATCCATTTGTCTATAGTTTAAAATAGTAAATTTTAGTTTTTTTTAAATTTGATGAAAAATCGAGTTTTAAAATTATTATTAAATACTTTTATTTTTATATATTTACCATTAAGCTTATAAGAGGAGAATAAAAAAATTATATTTTATAGAACTTGCGTAAGCAATGTTTTTCTGTTTCAGCATACTTACGAGGATTAATTAACCTTTTTCTAAAGTTTTACCATGTTTTAACTTACAAAATATCATTACTTAATTTACACTTATTAATAACTTATAAGATTCCTAAAAATTAGATTACTAAAAAGTTTTTGAAATACCGAACACAGACTAATAGTCGAATAAAACCGGACCACACGTGGTTTGACCTTTTTTTTCAGAATCAAAACTAAAAATGATTAAATTTTAAACGTATAAGTCAATTTGATCCGTAATATCAATCTTTAATTTTTTGGGTTTTTTTAAATAAAAATTCTGTTTGTATGTTTATTTAATGAAATTTTTTTATCCAATTTTCATTGAAAAACTTAAAACTATTAGCTTTACGATATAAATTATAATTAAAGCGTTGCATGATCATCGTAATTGATTCAATATTTTTCTTTCGTCCTAGTTCTAATACGATTTTATTTTATATCAGTAAAAGTGCCAGCTTAAGTGAATAATTTGAGCTCATTTGTACAGTTTTCCGCTTATTCTGCGTGATTAATATTAGGTTTATCTAATTGAAATCAAACGTTAGGATAAGAACAAGGCTTGATGACGTTATTTTGAAAAAGTATTCTTACTTATTATTTGCTGAGGAACATTAATTCATTTCTCAGCTTGTTTGATAGTCATAATAAATAATATGTGCAATCTCAATTTATCAGCAATGTATAACCTATATTAAAATAAGATTAAAATTATAGTTTTTACTAAATATTTACATCTAGAACTATTATCAACTTTATAAAGTAAGTTGGTTAATATAAAAACTAACGAAATTGAAAGATTAAATCGCAGAAAACTATAAAATTTTGAAAAATGACTTTTATAAAAGTAACTTAGTGCATAAACTTTGAGCATATTTTCATAACAAATCAAAAATTGACATTATTTTAAATTATATTATTATATAAAGAAAAAAGGAAAAAAATTTTAAAAAAATATAATATTATACAAAAAAATACAAAAAGAAAGTAAAATTTGCTGCAATTCTTTGAAGGTTTTAAATTTTTATGTTGTATAAAAAAAGCTATTATAAAGATGCTGTTTTTAGCTGATTAATTCCTATTCTAACAATATATGCTTTATTTTTAGTACAGCCAATATACTAAAATTTTAATGTTAGATTTTATGTATTTTTTTAACTGAAGAAAAACTAATTTTCTCATAGAACAAGGATTATTGGGTTTAATTGCGTAAATAGGTATAATTTTTTTCCTAGCTAATACTTTCGATACTTGCACAGTGTGTTTCCTGTTATTAGTTGAGATAATATTTGACCTTTAACGACAAGGTGTTTTTCTAAAAACCAACTGAAATGACCCACAGTCACAGGAGGCGAATTATGCTTAGGCTCCAGTTTTTTCAAAACCAAAAAGTTGATTTAAAGTAAACGAATTCCATTTTTTGATGTTACAAAAGGATTTAACTTTAAGTCTGGACCTTTATTATCAGAAACACGTCAAGAATTTCGCAAAAAATCATCTAAAATTTTTTTTTATTAGATAGCGTTTAAAAGCTAGGTCGTCAAAATTGCTATAAGCCTGTTTTAAGATTTATTTATTTTTTTAAGGCAGAACACCACAATTATGACGAATTTTACTAAAAGTTAGATATCAACTTAGGTCTTAATTTTTGTCCGACAAAAGTATAAAGCGGTCGAAAGCTCAGATTATGATGTGTCTAACGGTAATAATTTTATTGTTTACCAGTTGTTCTATTTTGAAATATGAATCTAAAGCTCAAAAAACAGTTTTTGGCATTTAAAAAATTTGATTCACTCAGTTTTTTTCGCAATTTTATAGAAAATTAAAGAAAAATATGGGGCAACTTTTAGATGTGGTTTGGAGTAAAACGTAATTCAAAATTTGAAGAAAATTAAAAAAATCGATGTTTTTAAAAGAAAAATCAAATTTAAAAAATCTTGATTTAGTTTTTTAATCAAATACAATTCAAAGTATTCATTAGACTTATGTCTAACTATTTCCAAACTTTCATTAAAATCTAAGAGAATCAATTTGTTTAATTTTCGTTTAATTTTTTTTTAATTGACGCCGAGAAACTACATTTTGAACCGTTTCTTTAAAACGGCTTTTAAGTGGAAAATCTCAGCTTTCCCAGTAGCCGAGTGTTTAGTACGTCGGGCCTGTATGCTCAGATCCTTGGGATCGAGTCTTCGCTGGGCCATATTTTTAACGTCGAAAAAAATTTTTTTTTTATTTTTAGCTTTTTAATTAAAAAAGTGTTTTATTATTCAAGACACACTGAATCGAAAATGAAAAAATAGAATATTTTTGGTAATAATTTTTATTAATGTTTGGTATTTTTGACATGTATTTTATTGATGTTATTTGATGATTGTGAACGATAACATTTTTTTACAGAAAAATGAATGTCAAAAATTGAATCAGCAGGTCTAATTACTTTAGTAAAAATTAATTAGTAAGGATCTACCGTCAAAATCTAACTGTGGTGTTCTACCTTAAATGTTGCACTGCAGATGCGAATCCACTTAAATTTGTTTTATTTTTTATATTGACTTATTCATAATTTATTTTTTCCTTTTCCTTTAGTGATTCCTATAAAATCCGTGTAGGAAAACCAGGAAATTTTTTTAGCATAGATTGCTTCTCTACATAGATTAGATTTTTCGTTACATAGATTTGATTAAAGAATATCGCAAACATTGAGGAGTAACTATTTCTTATTCAGTTTAAATTAATTTGTGACGCAATAGTCACCCACCTAAAAAACGAAATCCAAAAGTTATTATATAATCGTTTAATTTTGCTCCTAGAATCAACTGTAATGAGTTATTAGGACTCGCACGCAAATTTTCTATAGCGTCTATGGCTTCTCAAAGTATAAAGGCCAATCAAACAGAGAAGCGCACCATTGAAGATGCAAATGTTAAAGCATTTAGGAGCGGTGTCCAACGACTATTTTTTTCGAGTTTAAGACACGTTTTTTTTGCTAACGTAATCAAAAAAAGTTAAAAATATAATTCTATCATAAAAGAATATTAGTTCCGTTTCTAAAAATTAATCAAAAAATTAAAAAAAAAAAAATTTCCAGTATTTTATATTTTGCTTGGCAAACTAAATGAAAACTCTCCATTTTTGTTAATTCTAAAGAATTTTTGTGTAATTTAGAATAATTACGTTAATAAGATTGGTTGCCTATAGAATTATTAAAATGTTATTACAAAGATTTATTTATTTATTTTTTTTGTTTACTTATCTGATAAATTTAAATAAATTTATTTATTATAAATATAGATTTCTGTATTATTAGAGTCGGCTATTACTTTTTTTCAACTTATTAAAAGTTTTAGCCTGTCTATAATTTCATCTCATTATTTTATTTACTACAGTAGTTGCGAGAAATTTAAATTATCAATTATACGTTGGTTAACCCATTAACGGTAAATATTTAACTGAATAAAAAGTAACCACAAGACAATAAAAAGTTGAAGAAAAACGGCTATGATTCGCTTGTTTAAAAATTTTTTATTTTAATTTTCATAAAATTTCGGACCGGCTCGATGCAGACTTGGGACGTCTATTTTGGCATAAAAACCATAGAGCGGATTCACTTTTCGGACCATTTTCATATTTAATACTTTTGGCGATATAAAATATTAGACTGGGGCTAAAAAATGGGCCAAGTCTATAGTTTTCCCGCCAAAACAAGCGGTCCCAGTCCCAATGGACCCGGAACCAAAATTTAATAAATATCAGTTAAAGGCTTGAAAGTGTTGAATGAAATTAAATAATTTTTGTTAACTAAAACTCTGTTTCCTTATTATTAAATTTGAAATTGTACAATTTCAAAATTTTAATTGATTTGATTTTCTCGTGACCTCGTTTACTTTTTATGTACTTAAACGAAATTTCGAAAGTATATAATAAAAAAAGTTTTTAAGCAAAATACAAATAAATGAAAGTTTTTTTAATAGATTTGTTTTTAGCGCTGGTTTCGTAACATACAATGTATGTTTTGGCAATTTTGAATATTTTAAAATTGCATTATTCTTTTACATTATTAGAAACAAGGGGCGGTAAATTAAAATAAATATTGTTATTTATAGTATTATATAATTATGAAAATAAATATAATAGATAATATGTAAAATATGATAACTATTTTATAAAAATGACAAAAGGCAAAATTATGTAATATTAGATAGTTATTTTAGCCTTCGGAAGCGACCAAAGTAAAAGAAGAGTGTTCGGGAAGTTTTTGCGCTCAGCAGGACATGGCCATCACTTCCGTCAGTTACAGTTCCAGTCCCAGTGTTCGGGGTGGGGATTTTCGATCCCAGATGGTGGGGAGTGACAACGTCCTTTTTTCCCCCGCTCAGCCTTTTCTGCCCTCATTTGCTACCCAGGAGCGCCCAAATATGGGCGGGGCTTATTTCAATTCCGCGGCAGCGGCGGCGGCGGCGAGGGCTGAGTTTGAGCAGCGGACCAATCAAAGCTTAGCAGCGGTGGAGGCCCGGGATTCTCTGCTGAATCAAGCTGCGGAGTCACTAGTGAGCTTTAGCACCCAGCCGCTGAGTTCTCAGCTGCCGGGTGACAACAGGGGAGCGCTGAGTCAGTCCGCCGAGCTCCCCAGCTCATGTGCTGTCAGCGCCCCTTCCGACAGCGGAGGGATGTTCTTCCTGCCCGGACCCGCTTATCAGGCAGTGCCCGATTCAGGGCTAGGGCAGTACTTTGGACACTACGCAGGATCACAGACAGTGGGACACACAGCACTTACACCAACCGCACCCGCCATACGGAGGAATCCTAGTTTGGCTGCCCATCCCGAGGTCCTCAGGGCTATTTCCAGTCCAGAAATGGACAACCCGCCTGGGATGGCGCCCGTGTTTCCTGCTCCCTCTGCACCCAGCCTTAGTCTGCCATCTTTGGACCCACTGGCCCGCATGGGTCTGCACAACTTGGCCATGCGCACTTTTTCAGGTAGAAATGTTGATTATTTTTTAAAAAAAAATATATTATAGTCCAGCTTAATAAAAATATCAGTCAATCAAGAATTAAATCATATTTATTCTTTTTACAGATTGCAATTAAACTACAGTTTAATCTAGGGTAATGCATGTAATTTCGGCACTTTTTGGACATTTTTAAAACCGTTTTTTGGCCATAACTTTTTTTCAGCTGTGTTTGATCGAAAAGTTTTATATTACAAAGTTGTGTATTTTCTTATTCTGAATACACTAATATGCATAACAATCAACATCTACGTAAATTTCGTTTTATAAGGGACGATATCGAAAATGGCCACTTTGGAAAATTCGTTTGGTGCATTTAATTTCGGCACTTTTTTCTTAAGACTATAACTTTCTTGTTTTTAGGTCAATATTAATGTTTAATGGCTTATTTGAAAGTTTACTGCTACATTTACTGCCATATTGGTTATTTTTACTCTACTTTGTTTTTATCTGAGTGAAAAATTGAAAACTAAATTAAAGTGCCGAAATTAAATGCATTTTCGAAAGTGCCGAAATTAAATGCACCTTTTGCCAATTTTCCTTTAAGAAGTTACTACAGCCAACGAATAAATTGGTAGATGATGTTAAGACTGTCCTTTTTTCGCCCATTCATCTAGTTTCTAACGAGCTATCAATCACTTCTCAATTCAAATTTGGGACCAAGTTATGATAAGATATGTAATCAAAACTTGAAAAGTGCCAAAATTAAATGCATGACCCTAAACAGTGAAAAAAAAATGTTTTATTCAAAATTAAATTTGGAGTTGTAGGTCCTATTCATCCTGGGGAAGACTCTCACAGTCCACTGAGCCAAAAGTATTCCGACCCTCTGAGTAGCCGAAAAAGCAGCCAAGGTGCCGCATCTACCACCAGCTCTCCTTCTCCGGGAGAATCCCCATACGGCAGACACGTTTCGTAAGTATATTAATATTATTTATTTTCGGATTTATTTAGATATACTACATGTTAATAAACGAGCTTACGTATGCACGTAAAGTTAGTTATACACACTATTTTGTATTATGAACTTTTGATTTAGTTATGGTGATATAAATATTTTTTCCAAATTTTTAGTGATTTTTTTCACTTTCATTACACGATTGTAATTGTTTATATTTGGGGTCGTTAAAACCGAGGACACTTAGAACTTGAATTTGGCGCTAAAAATGAAAGCTGTCAAAGTGTGAAATATCTATAAAACCTATCCCAAAGCCTAAACAAATACCTAAATCTAACCTTAAACTACTTTTTTCTTACTTTGGTTCAAAATTCCCCTTTCGCCGCTCCAAATTACCAAAATTTTCTTGCAGCTCCAAGCTCCCTGCTGAAGGTTCTAAAGATACCGACCGCATCATTGTTTGTGCAAAAATTAAGGTTTTTTGGTATTTATAAGAGAATTTTTTAAAAGCTTGGGATTTATATTGAAATAATAAAAAAACATATTTTCATTAAATTTGTCAACATTTACCTGGACTGTGTACTGAGAGTACCTCAATTATATTATTACACGGGTTTTGTAATGTCACTGCCAAAGATATAATTATGTTACCAAACCTAAATATAAGATTGTTAGTCTGAATCTTTATTCCCAGAAACTAACATTAAAATATTTAGTTTTTAAACCTAATCATTTTAATTCAGTAATCATTAAAAAAATTTAATAACATCTAAATATTGACTAATTGAACTGAGATTTATTAAGCCAATTAAGCAATGTTTTAGTTTCAATTAAAAAGAATTTAGATTAATTTTAAAATATTCAAAACAAATGTGCGTGATTGTAAACTGCCTCTAAGTTCTGGTAACTTAAGGTTTGATGAGATTTTAAGAATCTAACAAGTCATTCCTAATAAATGCTAAGACATTAATCGTATAAATATCTTTTTAGACCCCTGGCGGAACCGTCCACGTCTGGTATGAGTCCCGAGCTTTGGTACATGACCTCGGCCGTGAAACAGGCAGCTCAGCAGGCAGCAGCCGTGGGTGAGCAGAAGCTGTGTGCTGTGTGCGGGGACAACGCCTCCTGCGCCCATTACGGCGTCCGCACCTGTGAAGGCTGCAAGGGATTCTTTAAGGTAAAACATATTTTTATAAAATCCCCACACTGTTAAAAAAATTACTTTCAACGTCAGTTTAAAAAAAAAATTATTTTCATTCCACAAACAATTTTTTTTTAGTTTCCTGAGCATTCGAAATGACTCGAGTTTTTCGACTGTTATTTTATTACATTTGTTATGTTTGTATTATTTAAAAGTCTTGTAAGTTATTTCACTAACGTATTTATATATAAAAGTTTTATTAGCAGCGTATAGTTTTTAACTTTAATTATACACTGATTTAACTGTCTTGTAAATCAACCATTCTATATTCTGACGACTCGCAAAATAAGCTTATTTAAAAAAATTTTTAGTCCCCACATTTTTGTATAAAAAATACTGCACCCTAATATTATTATATTATTACTATTATTATATACTAATAAAAATATATAGCACGCCTTATTCCATCAAAATGGATTTTGTTATGTAGAATTGTTCACTGCGCTATCTCCACTACTGTACAGCGCGTCTGGCACTGCGGGAAACAAATTAAATAAAATTTTGACATACAATGTATCATACGAGTCTTTGCACTTATACGGAATTGAGTAGATTTCAGCTGGAAATAACTTTTTCTGATGATATCTTTCTAAATTAATATTTAAGCCACCTGCCCAATGACGTCAAAAACCCATACGGTTAAATTAAAATTTCTGAACTATTAGAAATTCTGTATTAAGCAGATTTCTACCGCGATTGGGATGCCACGCAAGTTGATGCGTTTCTTGCTAAGCGAATGACATAAAATAAACCTAGGATATATATTTATTCACTAAATTTGTTAGTTGGACGTAGAAAATTTAACTTTTGATTTAAAAAAAAACTTTTTTTCCTTTTAAAGACTATTACAACTAACAAAACTAATTACACCTGCTCTATAGTTTCAAGCAATTGACTCATATTTTATTCTAAAAACCAAATCTTTTTTTGCACCCGATGTTTTGAATAAGTTTTTTTAGAAAAACGTATCACAACCACGGGGGAAAAATATATTAAACTTTCGAAACACTTTAGGAGCTTTGGTCATTGAAATTACTTGTTCAGATATATTGCTGTGCGCTGCTAAATTTTAAAATGGTTGCAAAACTTAAAGGTGCGGTACCGAGTCAAACTTTTTGTCTTCAATTATGATTATATCTGTGAAAACCTTACCCCTGCCCTTAATAGCCCACAAAAATTTTTTCATCGAAATATTTTCCAGTCGTTCAGAAGATATGACCCTCCAAAAATGGCGTTTTTCGACAATACTGTACTTCAAAAATGCTCAATGGGTTTTAAAATTTAAATTACTAAATATGCACTCAAAGAAATCGGCTACTTTATTCTTTAATTTGATACCTTGATCGTTAAAATTTGTGTGGTATTTGTCGAGATTTTGTGTGGTATTTGTATAGCCGCTTTCTTTGAGTGCATATTTTGTAATCTAAATTTTAATACTCATTGAGCAATCTTTCAAATACAGAATTGTCGAAAAACGCCATTTTTGAAGGGTCATATCTCCTGAACGACTGGGGATATTTCGATGAAAAAATTTTTATGGGCTATTAGGGGCAGGGGTAAGGTTTTCACAAAAATAATTAAAATCGAAGACAAAAAGTTTGACTCAGTACCGGACCTTTAAACAAAATCGAAGCTTTAATTATCATGGATGGCGCAGGAGCGCCACAGGGCGATTTAGCCCCGTGGCGCCGCGCCAACCATAATTAGAAAACGTGGGTAAATTTTGAGATTCATGTTCATCTCCTTCTTCTTCTTATTATTCTAACGCTCAATTCTTAAAATCAATATTCCTCCTTTGTTACTGATTGATCAAAAATAAACATGGGCTCTTTGGAAAGAAGAAAGAATTACGCAAGTTTTTTAGGAGCAACTTTTTTCATTTAGGTCCTTGTTATCGATTTATTGATCAAAAAAATAAATTGAAAAAGAAACAAATAAAAACTCCCAACCGCACAATAACAGCCTTTTGGCAACAATAAGGATTGTACAGAGCAGACAACGAACATCTGCGCCATCTGCTTTAACCGCGCTGAAAACGAAAAAAAAACATAGTACTTTTTTAATTCTTCCATCACTGATGACAAAATTAATTCAAAGTTTTTTTAAAAAATAATAATGTGTCAGTGGCGCGGGAGCGCCTCGCGGCGGTTTATTATTATCTTCTTCTATCTCAAAATCAATATTCTTAATCGTTCACGTCGCGATTTAACCCTGCGGTACCACACCAACTCAATCAAAATCAAAATGACAATCAAAATGCGGACAGAAAATATTCTTTTCCTTGACAAGCCTTAGCTAAGCTCAAAATTCAAGCTCTATTTTATTATGGTATGTGTTTATTTAATAAAGAGTTCTTGAAAAATCGCCACAAGTCAATAGTGACGAATGTACTTTTTAATCCTTTATGAAATCCTCGTATCATATTAAGGGATTGCCTTTAGAGCTGACTCTTGGATCAATGTAATGAAACCAGCGAAACAGTAACAACATAACGACATAAGCTCATAAAAATCATTTAGGGTCGATGGAGCCTTGGGAACTTGGAGCTGGAACTTGGAGCCAAAAATAGGGAACTTGGAGCCGTAAGTGAGGAACTTGGAGCCTAAAGATGGGAACTTGGAGCCGAAAATAAAAATCGCTAAAACGTTTACCTAAGCCTAAGCGAAGCCTAAATATAACCCCAAACCAATTTTTTCATAAAGGCTCTAAGTTCCCATTGCTCGTGGCTCCAAGTTCTCAAAAATTTTCGATGGCTCCAAGTTCCCTGCTTAAGGCTCTAAAGACCCCGTACCATAAAATTTTTTTTTAAATTTTTTAAAACATTTTTGCTTATGTTATTAATGTTTCGCTGGGTTCATTACACTGATCCAAGAGTCAGCTCTAAAGGCAATCGCTCAAGGATCCGCTTGTTACCAATTTTCGTGATTGCGGGGTGAAAGCCACCAGCCAAAAGCTGAATTTAATCTTATGTTATATTATACATAATTTTTAGCGTACTGTTCAGAAGCAGAGTAAATATGTGTGTATGGGTAATAAAGATTGTCCGATTGACAAACGACGCCGGAACCGTTGCCAATACTGTAGATATCAAAAGTGCTTAAATGTCGGAATGGTTCGAGAAGGTACCGATAACTTTTTTTAGTTTATAATAAGAATTTTATTAGCCTATTTATAGTAAATGGAAACCGCCATAAAACTTAGTATCAGTTCAATATCTTAATTTAGAGTAATTATTAAATTGGTGTCCGGAAAAAATACCTTCTGCGAAATATCTTCCGGAAAAAATATCTTCTTTCAGCAGTAAATTATTCAGTATTATTAAAAACTTTTAAAGGTTTTTTTAAACTTTTTTATGTCGTTTTAAATGGATTTTAAGGTTTCGCTTAGGCTTAGGAAAAAAAGTTTTCTTTAGTTGAGAAGTTAAAAGTCTTTCAGAAGATATTCTTTCCGAAGATAATTTGCAGAAGGTATTTTTTCCGGGCGCCATTAAATTTGGGCTTGGAGATTATTTTAGAAACGAAAGATGTTAGTGCTTTTTGAAAAAAAAAGTTTTTATTAGTCGTATATATTGTTCTAATTCAATGAAATTTATATTCCTTTTTTTAAATTTTTATGGTTTAAAACATTTTGTAGCCCAACAATTTTAGATAGATTCTGGATAAAATTGATAATCATTTAGTTAGGAGCGATTGCCTTTTGAGCTGACAAGAATTTTAAGATATTTTGATTTGTGAATAACGAAAAGTAGAAAATTATTTTAATTTTTGGTGTTTTGAGTTTAGGAAAGCTTTTGAAATTTAAAAATCCCAAAGTCAGAAACTTTGCAGAAAATTTTGAAAAAACTCTTGTATGTTTTTGTTTGACTCATACGTTTTCGTCTTCTAATATTTTGTTAATAAAACGTCGCGCAGTTAAAAAAAATTATGGTCAGATATTTGACGCTTAAAAATATTTTCATTCAAAAAGTTGGCAGATGGAAAACCTTGGATATTTATTTGATTAATACCTCACATTACGTTGATATTTTGTATGTTTGTAATGTTTCTTCTTGTTTATTACAGTTTGTTACGTTTTCAATAAAAAAGATGCGTTTTTCTACCTACTATTGCCATCACGTTTTAACGTAGAGCTTCTTAATTCTGTTTTAAAAACAAACATGTAATATATATCTTTGGAAACGTTTTTAAATTTATAACAAAGGAAAACTTCATTTTCCCGAAACCTTAAAATCAAACTAAAAAACATAAAAAACCTTTAAAAACCCTAAAAAGGTTTTAAAAATGCCGAATAATTTACTGCTCAAAGAAGATATTTTTTTCCGAAGTATTTAGCAGAAGGTAGTTCTTCGGGAAACTTATGTATATACCACACTGCTATATTTTAAATTAGCGTTTTTACTCGCATTAATTTTCAGTCAACGATTGGTTGATTTTAAGTAAAATTATGTAATATTTTACAAAATATAAGTAAATTCATACCATTTACGGTATTAAAATTTATTCTGTTAAACGTTAACAGTCTTTTATTGAATTAAAAAACGCAATTAAAGTAAGTTACTCGTTAAATGCAAAAATTTTAGCTAGTTTAAACAGGATAAATAGAATTTTAATTCGAAACAAAAATTCAACTTTAAAGAGTACAACAGAATAAAAAAAACTATATTTCAAAAAATCTTTAACTTAAGATAGCAAATTTTCCAATTCTTTTGTCTATTTTATTTGGTCTTATTTAAATGATTTGCACGCTTTTTAATGTTGTAAAAATATTGTTTTCTTGCTGCAGTAGCATTGCTGCCGCCTTATTTCTTGTCCGCCGTGTCGTAACCCCCTCTTATTCCTGGGACCTTCATGTCGTACCTTTCGCCTCCCGGGACAGTCGTGTCGTGCTCCCGGCAAAGGCGTTTTATGTAATCTTTTCGCTGAAAAGTTGGAAGGATTTTCCGACACCATTTTTAATATTTTATTCTGGTTATAAGTCAATTTCTTGAGGGGAATTCTTCCTTGGTTTTTTTGCTGTTTAAGTTTTAATTTTTCCCGGGAAAAATTGTGTTTATATATTTTTTTTATGTGAGACATATTTAGGTGGTGTTTTTTGTTTTCCATTTTCACATAATTTGATTATAAATGAATAAAATTCAATATTCTGTGAAAATTTATAAAAAAATTGTTTTAAGGAAACTCCGTCAGAAATCAGCGGTGAGCGTATGATGTCAATTCTCTCGGGAGCTTTTGAGACGACGAGAAATTGGGCGGAAAGAATTCCAGGATTTGTAGAACTGCCTCCTAACGACCAGGATGTTTTGCTCAGCTTCAGCTTTTTCCACATATTCACTCTTATGACGGCGTACAAGTTAGATTTTATATCTTTTAAATTGATTTTGTTGAGTTCAACTGTAATTTTATTCATTTAGCCCTTAAAGTGAATTAATCCCAAGTTTTTATACTTCCGTGCTATTGAATTTCAATTGTGCCACTACAATTGAGCGAATAATAAAATTTGTTGTATTTTATTATTACAATTTATAAATCATTAAAATAAAAAGTTCTAATTGTAGCTAAAAATTATTTTTACAAAATTATTACTTTCAAATATATGAATTTATTTTTACAAAATTTTAAAAAAGTATCGCGTATTTCGTACTACAATAAAACTAGCATTAAATACAATTTTTTTGATTTTAAGATCAACGGAATGCGCTCGAGAAAATCGACTTTATCTGGAAAGTGGTCAAACGCACACCATTCATTTGATTCCAGATCCGTTCAAACCGTGGTTCAAGGCCTGCCTTGCTGAAGCTCAGGCGCTTAAAGAAACCCTGGATATAGATCTGCAATCTTTTTGTTCTCTAACTGCGCTGGCTCTTCTACAAGGTAAGCAGTGTTTGTTCCCCGGAGACCCAAGCTCGGGAAATCTCATCTTATTTTTTGCTAATTTCATATATAACTAAAGATAATATGAATTAAACTCAAATGCCACCAGGAAGCGACATTACTTAAACACTGAATGCTGTTGGATTAAGGCCAGCAGTTCATTTTAAATCCATTTCCAAATACTTGAAATGGTTAAAATAAAAAAATTAAAAAAATGTACCAATTTATATCTGAAAACGTCATTTATTGTGCAGAAAGATATTAAGAAATCATAAAAAATTACTTTCTGTCATAATATATGTTTTTTACCTGTGTTTCTATATTAATATATTCATATAGAATAAATCTTAAAGCTTTTCTATAAGATTTTGGTCCATTTTATGTAAATTACAAAATGAACTGACTCAGTTTGCTACGTTTAAATTAAAGCGAAATTCAAAACATTCAATGTTTATTCTAGCTGTATTTTTTACCGACTTCAGGCCGCGTAATAAAATTAATTCAAAATACAATGGGCATTTCCGTTATTGTTTTTTTATTTTTTTATAATTATTCTGCGCGGCGGCTGTCGCGACCGCTCTGTCGCTTTTACAGTGCCGTTGAGTTTAGATTATTTTGTGAAATTTTTTTATAAACTATTTTTTTCTTAAAACTTATTAGAAGCATTAAAGATAGCTCTAAAAATATCAATGGAGTTTACTTTAAACAAACGTAAAAATATTTATTTGTTAGATAAGCTTAAAATTAATCAATTAAAAGACGAAACTCCGGATTTCCCACGGTTTAAGTACTCGGAGCTCTGAAGCATGGCATGGGAAAGTGGTAGTAATATCACTATGTAGTAAAGAGGTAGTCGCATCAGAAACAATATTATATTTTTGTTATAACTAAGCATTAGAAATATTTACGCCCTGAAATTGACGAGATTTAAGCAAATGTATTTCATTTAAAATTAAATAGTGTTATTGATAAGGGAAAAATATTAGATTTTTTACAATAAGTGTACAATTTATGTAATAAATTTTAAAAAAATTATAAAAACATGTTTTGACATTGATAGTTAAATATCCTTTTTTGATATTTATTACCTCTAAAGCAAAAACTAAATTAGTAATGTAACCGCTAATTAGTAATGACCTTCTTTTTGGCTTTATATTTAATATTTTAAAGATAAGGTATTTGTGTTATAATGTAATCACAACTAATTTTCTGAAATGATTTTGAGTAAATTTAACTTAATCGTTTTTGCTGATTGGCAGGTAGTAAAAAACGGAAGTAGCGTTTGACAGTTGCGGTAACGGGGATTTTTGATTAAAAATTTGTATAT
>JASAMX010021127.1:0-16152 GCA_030248175.1 Microlaimidae sp. YZB2_3 | reverse complement strand
ATGTAGCTGTACTTCGTTCAGTTACGTATTGCTCAAATAAAAAATCCATTCAAAAAAAGTGTTGTATCGTCGGCGAATTGCAGCATTTTATACTCATGTGCTAATGTTTTTATACCTTCAATTTCGGGGTCGTGTGTGATTTAAATATACAACAATTATATTCCTAGTATAAACAAATACGGACTTACTGGATCTCCTTGGCGTACACCACGTTCGAGCGGGAAATATTGAGTTGTATATCCATTATTAAGGACGGCGGTAGAAGCATCAGTGTACAAAAGTTTAATATATGCTATAAATTCTTGTGGAATTCCATAGCATGCCATTGTTTTAAATAAATAATCCCAATTCAGTGTGTCAAATGCCTTTTCAATGTCAAGAGAAAGCATATAGCCTTCTAGTTGTGTTTCGTCCGCCCATTCCATAAGATCGATAATTTGTCTGATATGTTCACCTATATATCTTCCTTTAATAAATCCGGCTTGATCTTCATGAATTGGTGTCAAGGGATATTCTTTCCCCCCTAAAAATTTTTCCCCCTGGAAAAACTATCCCGGGATAGTTTTTCCCCCCGGAAAAACTATCCCGGGATATTCTTTCCCCCCTCAGTAAATTCTTTCCCCGGGGGAAAGAATATACCGGGATAGATTTTCCCCCATGCTTTTTTTTATTTTAAAATCATAGAAACTTAGAATTTTTAAAAATAATTTGAATAGCTGTACCTTTATTAGCTCAAATACCAATTTTTGTGTAATAAATTCCATTAAAACATGTTTACTCACGATTTTAATTTTGTTTGTAATTTTTTATTTTAGCGTTATAATCAGGGGGAAAGTTTTTGACCGGTATATTCTTTCCCCCCTTCAAAAATTTGCATAAAGTTTATAATATTAATTCTGCGCATTCTTCAAAAACACGTCATTAAATTAAAATGATTATTTTGTTGTCATGATACTTTCATAAATTCATAAAATTATTGAAATAAAACCCATGAACTACCTTAACTATTTTAAACCCTAGTTTCCCTAAGCAGCCTAAGCAAAACCTTAAAAACAAGCTAAAATTCATAACAAACGAACAACAATATAAAAAAGGGGGGAAAGAATATCCCGGGTTTTAACCGGGATAGTCTTTCCGGGAGGAAAGAATTTACCGAGGGGGGAAAGAATTAACCGGTGTTTTAGCGGGATAGTTTTTCCGGGGGGAAAAACTATCCCGGCTTTTTACCGGGATAGATCTTCCGGGGGGAAAAAGGAAGGGGGGAAAAGATATCCCGCGACACCGGCATAAAAATGTCCATGATAATTTTTTACAATTCAACTCCTTTATGACATTCCCCCGACTGTAAACTTTCCAATGATACCTCATTTAACCTCCGTTTTGTGGTTGAGGTGAGAGGTCCCTCCTTTCTTAAGTGGAAATGTGTTGTCCAGTATACAGATGCCCATTTTGGTCTTTATAAAAAATATGGTATTTACGAGATCAGCCAGATCTAATTGAACCATTTTAAAGCGTCACAATAACTTAAACTTTGCGTTTAAAGATGCGGTGCGGAGTCAAACTTTTTGTCTTTGATTTTGATAATTTTTTGAGAAAACTTTACCCCTGCTCCCAATAGCCCACAAAAATTTTTTCAACAAAATATCTCCAGGGGTTCAGAAGTTAAAACCCCCTTGGGGGTCTTAACTCCTGAACCACTGGAGATAATTTGTTAAAAAAATTTTGTGGCTATTGGGAGCAGGGGTAAGTTTTTCAAAAAAAATTATCAAAATCGAAAACAAAAAGTTTGACTCCGCACGGCACCTTTAAAGTTTTTTAAATCGAACAGTTTTTTTGTTATTTGTTTGCTCCTAAACTTTTGCCTCACACTATCTTAAACAGCACGTCATATACATATTTTATTAGTAATTATTAGTTTGTTTTGCTTTAATTATCAATATTTTGATATTTAGTTTAAATAAGCGGAACTGTTTTTCTTACTTCGCTCAACGCTGCTCACGTAACTTTATATAAGTGATGCTTCTCAATTGTGAATGCATTACTTTTTTTCGTTAAATTTCGTAGAGCAAAATCCCCTAAAAATCTAAGCTTAATATATTTTTAGAAATCATAGTACAACCAGAAACTTGCTTACACTTTACATTTTTTATTAATGAGTAAATTTGATACAATAAACTGCTTTCTTTTGATTGATTATAGTTCCTTGTTTCCGGACATTTGTATGGGTATTGTTTTGGCCTTAGAAAACATTTTTTAGCACGTACAATAAAAAAAAGTTAGTTGAGCGTGTACTTGACACGTTTTTTTATCATCAAAAATATATGATAAAAGAAAAAAGAGACACTTAGAACAAACCGCTTAAAAAATGCTATTTAAATGGCATTTTTTTTTTCAAGCGTTTGTTCTGAAGTTTCTCATTTTTTCTTTCATATATTTTTTGTTATCGGTATTTTGTTAACATTTCTCTGATACGGTGTTTCACACAATTTATTGTTAATGGGCGTCTGATGCTGGTTGGCATTCTGCTGTGTTGTAATAAATTTGGAATTAAATGAAAATTTTTAACTGTTAATTTTCAATAATTTTTATATTTTGTATAAAAGCGGGATTTAAAATAATTTTACGTTTCAAATTGTTTTTTTTTTTAAAACACGTCATAACCGCGCAGTTTTAGTAGGTCGTTTCATGTCTTTTAAACAGTATTACAAAGTAAGCCATATATAATTCACCATAACTATTATGGCGCACCTTTCACGGTTTTTTCACATTCCCCTTTCGGCAAATGTACTTAGGAACTCACACCGCGCTATTTTACACCAAATGCGGTGTTAGATTTTGAATGTTTTTTAAGAAAAAAAAAAGTTTTTTTCCAGGCTTTTTCGTTAATATAGCGAAAATATCTTTATATTTCTACGTTTCGAAACAACAGCGTATTCTTCTTCAGGAAATCTAAAACAGATACATAATTTACATAAAAATACAAAAACTAAAACCAAAATACACTATCACTGTTAAACAAAATGGTGTGAATATTAAAAGGTTGACTAAAGTTTTTGAATATTAAAGATATAAGACAAAAAAACAATGACTAATAATATCATTTAAAAAAAACATTTATTCCGATATTTTAACTAATTTTTTGAATATAAAGTTTGAAATAAAACGCAATTTTTTCTTTGAACAATCAATTTTGATAAAAAGTGGTCGCTGATAAAGCAAAAAGAGTCTTAGTAAAACCAAACATGATTAGACAAGGTGTGGGTGTAGAAAGTAGATGTGTCTTTATAATTAAACTTATAAACAGAACAAACAAGCAAAAAAGATATTTTTGGAGCAGGTTTTGAATGCTGCCTAAATTTCGGCTTTTGCGACGTTTAGCAATTTGTCTGGCGGGGAAATGTTGATGAATATTGCCTCTTTGGTGAGAAGTTTGTTGGAAAAGAATTTTGTAGTTAGTTTTCTGGCTCGGTCCAAAACTCTTACGTTCGAAAAATCTATGTTGTGATTAGTAATGTCAATATATTTTTTAAGCCGAACGTCAATTTTTTTATGTTCTTCTAACCGATTTTCTAAAAGAATTAAAAAACAAACATATTTTTATTTTTTTACAGTTTTTATGTGTGTGTATTTGGTAATCAAAGTATTCAAAATGGTTCACTTTTGTCAAAGACAAATATCTTTTGCAAAATTTGGCAAGAATTGCATTTCAACTCAACACTGTTTATAAACGGCAATATATTGGCAAGTTTTAAACAGTTGTAAAAATTAAGGTCATTTTTGGAAAAGCAAAAAAAAAGAATATTTTGCCTATTCAGTTTTATTAGTAAAAAGTGATTATACAAGCCCGATATTTCGGGTTTATCAATAAAAACAAGTACTTACTAACCCGATTATTTCTAAATAGCCAGTTGAGTATTGTTTTTGATTTGGTTTTTAATCCAGACTATTTAATACTGAAAGATTGTAAAACCTTCTGGTTGTTTTTAAGATTAATATTTTTTTGTTATCTTTTTATAGTGGCTCCACGATAATTTGAATCTTGTATTTTGTATGTATGTAATTTTTTGTATCACTGTATGTAATTTTCCCGTTGAGATCCTATTTAAAACATTAAAATGAAGTTGATGCATAGCCATTTTTGGACATAAACATAGAACAAAATAATTTTTTAGGATACTAAATTAAATACATTATTTTTTTTATAGTACTAAAATAAATACACTAAAGCCTATTTGGATAATAATGTCTTTAAACTAGAAATAAAAAATTATTGACAACATTTTCTCTAATTTCAGAGTATATTAATATATAGTATTATATATTTTTGATACAATTAACATAGCTACGGTTATTAAATATATTTTTATTTTTTTATATGTATGTTTCATAAAGCTCGTAAAATTAAGCCGCGTTTTACTTTGAAAATGCACAGGCACATTTCTGTAGTATTTTTAATTTATTCCGTTTTTATAAAGTAGTTTTCTCTGGTTAAGTTTTTTATTAATTTTGAAAACCTTTATTTTAAATTTTAACTATAATTTTGAGTAATAAAAAACATTTACTATAATAGTTCTTTGAATTAATTTGAGTGCTTTTTTTTGTAACCTTAAATATATTCGTATACTATATCATCGGTACGGGGTCTACTTGGGGAGCCATCGAAAATTTTTGGGAACTTTAAGCCATGAACAATGGGAACTTGGAACTTTGAAGAAAAATTGGTTTGGGCTTAGATTTAGATTTCGCTTAGGCTTAGGTAAAATTTTAACGATTTTTGTTTTTGGCTTCAAGTTCCCACCTTACGGTTCCAAGTTCCCAATTTTTGGCTCCAAGTTCCCTCGGCTCCATCGACCCTAAATCTATATCATCAGAGGTACTAATTTTCATTAATATTGAGTTGAATATATTTATGTTTATTAACGTTTAGCGTTAAAAATGGGTTTATTGTTGCAAATTAACAACTTGAAATGGAGTATGTGAAATATAGTTTGAAAGTATTCTTTAAGGCAAATTTTGTTAACTTTAGCTAAGCAAAGTTTTAATTTAATCAGTTGATTGGTTTTAATGCAAACACTTAATTTCGTTATACATATATGTGCAAATAATAATAATGTTGGCAAATAAGCTGATAAGTATAATAATATGAGTTTTTTATACAAGCTAGCTAATATAAAAAATATATTTGTTACTTTTCAATTCCTTCCCAGAAATTAATTCTGCTAAAAGTTGTTTTTCTATATTGTTTTCTTCGCACGATTCAATGTAACATTGTTTGCGTACAAGTGAACGTGATTTAATAAAGATATTGAAATAATTGTTTTAGATAAGTCTTTTGCCAAATAAACCTCTTTTATAATTAGTTTTCAATAAACTTTGTAAAAATTACAATAAAAACTTTTAAAAAGAAATTATTTAGTTTTCAATAAACTTTGTAAAAATTACAATAAAAACTTTTAAAAAGAAATTATTTAATTAGTAAAAATCAAATTCCTACGCCACCCAGAACCGACTGCTCCCTTAATACAAAGCATATCCACTTCAAAATTTATATTTGGACTTCTTGACATATTTGATTATTATTAAAATGATTACTTTTACTAAACTTTTAATCTGTTATGACAGTTTTCAAACAATTTAGTAAAATTCACCTTAAATACTACAAAAAATAATGTGTTTAAGAAAGATTCATATTAGGATTCAAACACCTACATCGCCCATCTCAATTTAGTTTCTTGGCAGCACGACTACAATAATTTAGAACTGCATTGGTGAAATATTTAACAATCAGTTTGTTAATAGTAATATATGTTTAGTGCATATCACCCAGGAAACTTGTTAAAGTTGTTCCTTGGAAATTTAACAAAAAACAATACAAACTTGTTTAATATGTGTGAAATCTTTAACATCCTTGAATAGTTGAGCTAATAATCGGTTGACCTAATTACGACCGAACCTGCAGCCTATCATTTTGCTAAGTTTAGGGGCACAAAAAATTATTAAAAATGAACCTAAACAACACGCTGAAAACTATAAAAAACGCACCTGCGTATCTCTCTAAAAAGTGGCCATAAAAAATTCGTTGAAAAAAATTCGTAAATCACATTTTGAATTAAATTAACGAAATAAGTAGGTTAGAAAAGTGTTGCTATAATATTAGTTGATTGAACGAAAAAATTCGTAAAATTAACTTAGAAAAATCTCGTTGAAATTGATAATTGCTCTTTTGAAACATACAGTTTTGTCTCGTGCGGCGTTTTTTTATTTTATAATTAGGTTTACCACGAGTTTTGTTTGACTATTTATATAAATATATTCTACGAAAATAATCAAATCCTACATATGTGTAACTGAAGTCAAATTCTTTCAACCTTCATTTTTTTGTTTTATGTTTATTAATAACAAAAATAGTTGTTTTAAAACAAAAAAATAAGGTTCGGCCAATTTAATACGATTCTTTTTAAAGTTTTAATATTTACCACGGGACGTTTCCTTTGATTTTGTTCTAAATATAGCAAACTTGTGAGGATATTTTGTTGAAAATATTGGAAATTCTTCGCTATTGTTAAAACAAAATTACTTTGCAAAGAAAAAAACTCCAAAGGCGCTGATGATTTTTATGGAATTAAGATGGCAGAAATTGCTTGTGTGTGCACTGAATTTAAATCCTTAGTTTGAAGTGTGTAAAATTTTCTGCTAGGGATTTTAAGTTTTTGCAACACTTTAATTATTTTTTTTAAAGTGTGAAATCTGCACTTTCGTTTACAAAACAAATTAAGGAAGGACAGACTAAGGTAAGAAATGTTTTGTCTTTTAATTAAAACAATCTTATATTTGAAAAGTCACCATAAATCACTTTTTTCTTCACCCTTAAAATGGTTAAATAAATAAAAACATATGGAAAAATGTTTGGCCGAAGAAGGACTTTTTATCTCGCCATCGCGCTGAAACTAAAATAAAAGTAAAATTTGGAAGTTAAAACTATTGTTTTGAATTTTTAATTTATTATGCTTGTTAAGTATTATAAATTCTTGCTTCATGTAAACCTATTCTATACATCCTTTAACCGGAGTTTTATCAGAAAAATTTTATTGTAAGACGGGAGTTTCACTAATTTTTTATTAAGCCTTTAATAAATAAAAAAAAATCGTAAAAGTTACTAACTAAAAGCGGATCCTTTTCCGTTAAAAAATTCGTAGAAACTTACTAATTTCTAAGTTATATTAACCAATCACTTTTAAGAGAGTATGAAAAAAGAGTCCCCACGCCGAAAAATTGCAAAAAAGTATAAAAAAATAAACGCACTTGTGAAAAAAAGGACTGAAAAAAGCACCCGTCATAAAATGGGGTCCACTGCAAATAACTTGTTTTTTATTGTACAAACATAGTTTGCCTAAATTTTACACGCACAAAAAAATCAAAGCACCTTATGAAAAAACCATCTATCGCTTAAACTTTTTGTATACACATGTATAGGTTTTTTGTTTATTGGTAATCCTATTGTATTGTTTTTTTTTGCTTTATGTTTCTGTTAACGTAAATGTAATTGGTCTCGTAGTATAAGTTGTTTGTTGATACAAAATATTTTCTTTTCATACTGTTCATACTTCTGTATTATATCACTGCTTGGGCAGTTTTTCTCTCCAGCAGGTGGTTTTTTTTATTGCAGAATTCGTTTTTATATAATAAAAAGCAAGTCTTTTGTAGTAAGACCTTTTTCGTTTTTGTTGGTCAGTTTGTTATCATTTTTACATAAGTAAACTTTTTTTGCAGGGTCGTTTTTAAACGCCTGAAACAACTTTAGATTATTTTATTAGAGAAAGTAATCTATGAATTACATATAATTATAATCATTTACGTGAGATTCAAGAATTTCAACACAGTTTTTAAGAAGAATTCAGTGAAAGTTTTTATATATATACTTAAAAAAATCCCTTTCAATCCATATACATATCACCAGAATGAAAATAGTTGTTGATGCAACAGTTGAAGGACTTAATCCTTCTACTGTATCTGTTGAATCATTCTTTAAGTTTCCTAAAATTATTTTTATATACTAAAAAATATTACCAAAACAAAATTCACATTTTTTAACAATTTTTTTTTGTTTTGTATAAACACAGTTGCTGGTTTTGGGCTATTATTATTTTAAATATTTTGTACACATAAGTTTTGATATTTAAGATGCTTTGGAATGCTTTGGATTTTAGACTGGTAAATAAAGTAAAAATAAAACTTGCGCCATTCGAAATTTTAGACATTAATAATTAAGCGGCTAAAATATGTCTTACACTTTTGGAAATATATATATATAAATAATTTTGGGATATTATTTTTAATTTTTAATTTTATTTTTAATTTAAGTCATTGTTGTTGCAACATTTATTAACAATTGCTTCGTCCAAAAAACGAAGTATTCTATTTTTTGGTGTTTTTATATTGTTTTTATATAGTTTTTATGTTTTATATAGATTTTTTAGTCATGAAGACAGAGAGAAGAAATGTTATAAATTTTTTTATTAAGAATTTTACCGTAATTTAATTATATTATAAGGTCTAAATAGTAAGAATTTGCACAAAAAGTTATGGCGAAAGTGAGGCGGGATAAAAACAAAATCCAAAAATACAGTAAATTTAAAATAACAGTTAATAATTTTATGTTGTATTTTTTTTAAAATATATATTTTCTCCCAAATTTTGCTAAAAATATAAACGCCTAGTATTTCGTGCGTTTTTGCAAAAAAAGAAAATTCACGCAACAGAAGTAATCCGCTAATATTATTTTTGGTAACATTTTTTCAGCTTTAAAAACAAATTTCAATTATTTTTACTATCACATATAATGTGATCACCTACTAAAAATAATGTGATCACCTACAAAACTAGAATATTCAGTGGCTTCCTGAATTTATTATTTTTTTAAATTATTTTTTATATTAATTTTTGGTAACAAATTTCAATTATTTTTCCACTATAAAATAATACTTCTTACTATTATCATGGGTGGCGCGGGAGCGCCACGGGGCGATTTAGCCCGTGGCGCCGCGCCAACCATTATTAGAGAACGTGGGTAAATTTTGAAATTCAGAATCTTCTTCTTCTTTTTCTTATTATTATTATTATTATTATTCCAACGCTCCATCCTTAAAAGCAATATTCCTCATTTGTTACTGATTGATCAAAAATAAACATGGGCTCATTAGAAAGAAGAAGGAATTACGCAACTTTCTTAGGAAGCACTTTTTACATTTAGGTCCTTGTTATCGATTTATTGATCAAAATAAAAAAATTATAAAAAATAGACAAATAAAAACTCCCAACCGCACAATAACAGCCTTTTGGCAACAATAAGGATTGTACAGAGCAGACAACCAACATCCCCTCATAGAAACCGCACAAAAAAAGCAGACCGGTTTTAGTTGGTGGCAGAAACGGAACCAGTTTTCAGCGCCATCTGCTTCAATTGCGCGGAAAACGGCGAAAACAACAGAGTACTTTTTTTAATTCTTGCATTACTGATGACAAAATTAATTGAAAGTTTTATTTATTAAAAAATAATAATAAGCGTCGGTGACGCGAAAGCGCCACGCGCCGGTAATCATCGGTGGTGCGGGGGTGTCATACTGCAATTTAACCCACGGCACCGCGCCAACTATACTTGGAGAACGTAAGTAAATTTTATAATTCATGTTCATCATCTTCTTCTTCTTATTATTATTTTTACTTTAAAAATTATAATTGCAATTATTGGCGCACGGCATCGCGTCAACTATATTTAGAGAACGTACGCAACTGCACCACACTAACTATAATTAAACAACGTGGGTAAATTTTGTAATTTAAATTCATCTTCTTCTTCCTATTATTTTTTATTTAAAAAAGTATATCTCGGCAACGGAATGATTATAAACATATGTCATTACGCAGCTAAAACTATAGTTTATTAGGCTATTTATTAATTTAATTAAAAAAATGGTAGACTAGCCTTGAAAAATGCTTTAGGAATAGAGCAGGAAAAAGGGGAGATCTTTTCCCCGGCATATGTTTAGAAAGAAAAGATGTGGACTAGGCTGAGATGGACATTATGTGGACTATAGGAAATTTACATTTAGTTTGGGCAGCTGTTCACTAAATAAAAATTTCTACCATATGATAATGATTTGTTTTTACATTGATCTAATCACACAGCACTGTTAAATTTTTTAGTTTGATGAAATGTCAATTTAAAAATCATACTCACAGCAATCTTTGACAAGCGCAAAATCGCCACTTTTTCAAATTTATAGTTGTTTCTTACACATACAAATATAACCTTCTAATTAAAAAATTGGCGATTTCGCGCTTGTCAAAGATTGCTGTGAGTATAATTTTTTAAATTGACATTTCATCCTACTAAAAAAATGCAACAGTGCTGTGTGATTAGATCAATGTATAAACAAATCATTATCATATGGTAGAAATTTCTATTTAGTGAACAGCTGCCCAAACCAAATGCAAATTTCCTATAGTCCACATAATGTCCATCTCAGCCTAGTCCACATCTTTTCTTTTTAAACATATGCCGGGAGAAAAATCGCCCCTTTTTTCTGCTCTATTCTTAGAGCATTTTTCAAGGCTAGTATAAAAAGATAATGTGATCACTTATATATAAAGTAATAATGTATGATCACAAAATTAGTATATTCTGTGGCTTTGTGAATTCATATTATTTGTACTATAATTAGTAGTGACAGGAATGCATAAGAGTAGAGAATGTCCGACTGTGTGTTAAACTTTTGTTCAAATTGTAGGTAGATTATTCCACAGTGTTGATTTTTTATCACGTAGAAATAAAAATTTGCGAACGCAAAACTCCTAGATGAAGTTTTTCAACATACTACACTGTCGAAAAATTCAAATTAGTAAAAATATTCGATTTTTTAACATATAAAATCATTTATACGCCCGATGCAACAAAAAACCTATAATATTTGACAACATTACGTGGAAAAAAACCTCTGCTGAGTATTTTACGTTCACGTATTTTTGCAGTTCGAAGTTTGCAAAATGAAAAATTGTAAACGCAAAATGCATACAACAAATTTTTTTACATAATACTGTGGAATAATTCAAATTATTCAAGATATTTGATGTTTTATCATGTAAAATAATTTATACGTTGGATTCAACGAAAGTGGTGAATATTTGACAACCTCACGTGAAAAAAAACATCATCACAGAGTTATACGTGTGCAGTTTTTTGTTTGCAAGAATTGCGATTCTCATGTAGAATATTCTACAGTATACGTAGAAAAATTGTCACGTAGATTATTCAACAAATTGTAGATTATTCCACACCGCGTTGTGGATTTTTTACATGATAAAAAATTTACACCGTGGAATAATCTACCTATAATTTGACCAACTGTTTAACACACAGTTGGACATTCTCTACTCTTATGCATTCTTGGTAGTGATGTTCCTACTCTCCAGTATCATGCGCGGAGTTTCGGCCATTTAAAACGGAGGGAGCTCTGGATCTCTGGAGCTCCGGAGCTCCGCCTTTTAAATGAGTGATTTGAAGCTTATTTAAGATTGAAATACATTTTACACTACTATCTAAACAGAAATAATAACTTTCCACAAACAACTTGATTATTTTCAATCCAGAGAATTTTTAAAAAAGGCCCCGGTAAATTACTTAATAGTTTTAAAAAACCATTAAGTTTTTCTTTTCTTTTACAAAGTACTTTATAGTTTTTCTGACTATCTACTTCATATATTGTTTTGATTTTCAGGTTATATTTTGCAAATGGATTGCCGCGTAATTGCTTCAGGTTTACATTAGAGTAGTTTACAAACAAGATATTGCTAAAATGAGACACAAAAGCATTAGGTATTAATATTGTACTATGTTTTTTTTAAATTAACAAAATTACTTGGGGTTTCAGGAGCTTTAAGAAAAGTGTAAAAAGACACAACAAATTAATAGAAAAATAACTACGTGTAAGGCATTAATACACAGAAAAGCTAAAAGACAAAATAGTCTTACCTCTATCGATTCTCAGATTTTTTTGGTGATTAAAAGTGTACGCTTTTTAAAAATAAAGCGCTGCAAAAACCACAACTCCCCAGCAGAACATTATAATACTTCAAACTAGGGAGTTAAAGTTTGTGCACACACAAGCAATTTCTGTCCTCTCAGTGCCATGAAATTAAACCAAGTGAACGGCGCTTTTAAAGTTTTTAGTTTGGCGAAGATATAATTATAATTACATCGAAAAATTGGTCTTTTCCATCGACAAAAATCTTGTTATGTTTTAAAACTGTTAAAATCGTTAACAATAAACATAAACAAACCAATTTCGAAATCAAAAACTTATAAAAATAAATTTGTGTGTCCACAATATGTACGTTACGTATATGTATCCCTGAAAATCAGGGATACCGCAATCCTTGAAAACCAGTGAAAACCATTAAAGGAGCACTGTCACAAATAAAAAAAGTTTTTTAATACCCGACGGATCCGGATAAAATTAGTAATGTTTTTGATTAGGTTCTAATTCTAAGAAAGCTAAATACCAAATTTGAAGCAAATCGATTCAATATTAAAAAAGTTATTAGCAAACGGCGATATAGAGTATATGTCCTAGTATAACTTAATACGAACTTTACCACACGATTTTCGTTTTCGTCATACACTATTTCTGCATGATATTACGGTAATTGGTATTACATAAAATACACCACGTGGTTTTACCGGATTTTCCGTCCGTTACTGTGTTAAAGTGCGTGGTTTTTGGTGTTTGGTGTTTGTGTGCTGTGCATTTTGCTCTATATCGCCGTTTGCTACTAACTTTTTTAATATTGAATCGATTTGCTTCAAATTTAGTATTTGTGACAGTGCTCCTTTAATTAATTTCATTTTGAATTTTTATATTGTTATATTTGGATTGATTATTTGTTTGTAAGTTGAAAAGCAACGAAGTGTTTTATTTACTGAGAACTTTTACTAATAACAATTTGATACATTTGTAAAATTAGGTACTAACCTTATTGTTTTAATGAAAAACCCCAATTATTTGTTGCTTTTTCAGAAAATCTTTCGAACAGGCTAAAATTATTAATTTTTGTAACACTGAAAATTATATTAACTGAGTTTAGAGAGTATACTCCATTTGTTTTTGTAGGACTATTTTTATTGATTTAAAGAAGTTTTGGAAAAAAATTAATTTACAAAAATTTTGGACAAAACAATCCATGCGATCACTCTTTAATTATTCATAGATTTAGTATAAAAATAGGGTGGAGCTCCGGAGCTCCGGAACTCTGGGGGTCGCTCCGGAACTTCTAAAAGCGTGGCTCCGTTCCGGAGCTCCGAAGCTCCAGGGAACATCATTAATAATTACAAAAGATAAAAATTCATTTAATTAGCAGCTCGTAAAAAAGATGTATATTTTTAGAATAACATTCTGCTTTCGTTCCGGTAAATTTTTTTGAGGCTTATAAATGGTTTTAAAGTTTATTTTCTAAACACATGCAATAAAAAAAGTTGCGATATCACATACAAGGGCTTGGGTTTTTTTATATATTGCAATATGTGACTAATAAGTAATAACTAACATTTTCTACTGTTTATTTTGGTTACATTGTTTGATAAACTTTTACCCCATAACCTTTCAGTTTTAATCTTAAAACATTACAATTTATTCAATGTATTTAAAGTATTGTTGTTTATAAAGTTCGTATAATTGTTGCTGTATAATTAAAATAATTGTTAAAAAGAAATTTAATATTTAATATTAAAACGTTATTGATCAAATTCAAATTGCTTTGTTGGTAAAAATTCAATTCAAACCTGTAATTTGTCGAGGTCAGCTACGTTTTATTTGTTATAAATTATGCCCATTTTTAAAAATATTGGTTTTCGTTTCACAATCTATTTGGGATATTGGCATTTATTTTTACTAGGTTTTTGTGTGTTTTTTTATTCACTAATAGCATATGTAAAATTATACACTCTGTCATTATATTTTTAAAATTTTGCAAGTACCCTTGAACTGTGTTAAGATGTTTAAATTTTAAATCGAAGATTAAAAATACATAGCAAAGTAACATGACAAAAGACAAACCATATACACATTTTGGACAACTCATTTTATAGTCACGAACCAAAGACTTATTTTTATTATATACAGATAAATTGATTTAACAACATATTGCAGCATAATCTGAGTTTTCAAAGTTAACCACTGAATAAACTTTTTTAAAAATTACAGGGTCATTTGTTAGTGCTAAAATATAAGTAATTTCGTCACGAGAAGATTTAAAAATATTTCGGGAAAATCATAATTCTAAGAATTTAATGCAGTTCATTTGCTTTAATTTTGGGAATTACTGATTACAGCATCTGAGTCCGACTTAATCCCAGAGAAATTTAAATCTCCTATTTGTATTAAATTGTTTTTAGTGTTAGTCATATAAAGTTCAATGCATTCTAATAAATGAAAATCTCCTTTGGCTTTCATGGTTCGAGGCCTATAGGCGTTTATCTTACAAGGTTTACTACTTGAAATAATAAGCTTAATTATAATTTCTAAGTCATGATTTTGAACTTGATTATTTAATTTTTTTTAATAAGAGTTTAAACCCTCTTCTAATGCTTGCTTCTTCTTAATATGTTAAAATTTAGAAATTTTTTTATTATGAGACTGTGTGGTATGTTGTATGTGGTATATATCTTGATTGAACCAAGATTTGTGAGTATGTAACAATAATACCAGAAATTTCAGAATATTATACCAATAAAATTGTATAGAAAGAGGAAGCAAATATAAACTGGGAAAACAAAACAAGAAAATATAAAATAAAAATTAGTTTTTCAATGGATTTTAAAAAATAAAGTTTAAGTTTCAAAATTTATTCTAGTAAAGTTACTAAAAAAACTATATAAAAAAGTACAAACAATTTTTTTATCATAATACAAACGATAAAGTAAATAAAGCAAATAATATAGTTTATTGTCAAATTTAAACAGCAACAAACGCTTACTAAACGATTTTGACTCTTATTCAATTAATTTTTTTCCACTGTCTGTGATACTTTATTGTATATGCGCAAATTTGTGCATGATAATTATTAAACGTGTACTAAATATTAAAAGTGTATGCTTACGTGTTAGCATTCCAAATATGCGCAAAAATATTACTACGTTTTAATGCAACTCATTTAAAAAGATAATTTCATATTATTTTTGATCAAAAAAGGCCATATTATCTCTGTTAATAAAAGAACGTGATTAAAAAATTATAATGTATTTAGCTTTAAGAAAAACAAATCTTTTAAATGTATATTACTTCTTAGATTTTCTACTTTTATCTTTGCAAATATTTTTCATTTTATACGTTTCCAAAAAAACTTGCCGATGGCAAAAATTATTTTTAAAATAAAATATTCTATAAGGTTCAATAAACAGAGAGCTTCAATTAAATTTTGAATTTGCACGCAATCTTTTGTGATTTTATTCGTCTTTATTTATACCTAATGACATTGTTTTAATAATTTTAATTAAAACAATGCCCTTGAGTTTTTTGTTTGTTTGTGGGCGTTTGTGCACATTAATAACTTGTTAATAAACACAAAAAACTCTTATTGTTTTTGTGTAAAATCGCGATAAAAACTTAGTTTTATTTGTGCTGCTGGTAAATGTAGTCAAGGCGAAGTTCATTTTAAGGCATTTTAATTATCTATAAGCGATTACTTTTGAAGCTTACTCTTACTTCAGGATATAATGAACGTAGTAAGTGAAACGTTAACCCAAGAATTGTATAAAAACCATTTCAGTTGGCGGGGATCAAAGCAAAATTAGGATGGATCCCCCATGATACTACATTTTGCGTTACAATAGTTTCACTGTACGGAAGTATTTTTTTACTTAATTAAACCAGTTTAAAAAAAATGAAAAATCGCCGAAATTAAATATGTGCATTTAATTTTGGCACTTTACAAACAATCGATTGTTTCTCAGTAAAAAAAATCATCATTTTCAAAAATTTAAAAACCTATCATTATCTTCAGACAGTTTTCTTTAATTTAACTTCTACTTGTTGTTCAACGTGTAACTGACAAAAAGTTACAGCTAAAATGCCAAATGGTATCAAAATGAGCTATGAAACA
>JASAMX010021126.1:0-28111 GCA_030248175.1 Microlaimidae sp. YZB2_3 | reverse complement strand
TTGGCGGGAGAACGGTGGCGCCGTCTGGTAGACTGGCTTCTAGACATTTTTTATCGCCAAAGTGAGTGGGCGGGGCGTCAAGTAGACAAGCCTTAGAAAGATTTTTAGCTTAGAAAGAGCTTTAGAAAGATTTTTTTTTAAGTCTAAGCCTAAGCAAAACCTAAGCCTAAGCCTAAGCAAAACCTAAGCCTAAGCAAAACCTAAGACTAAGCCTAAGTAAAAGACTGAGCCTAAGCAAAAGCCTAAACCTAAGCGACACCTAAACCTAAGCCTAAACAGTAAAAGCTGAGAGGTAAATAAAGTTAGCCTCTCGAGCCAGGTTTGAGAGTTCGGCTCTAAAGTCCCTTAATTTTTTATGAATTTTCTGAACACAAAACTTACGTTACGGCTCCAAAGTCCCTCCAATACGGCTCTAAAGTCCCACACTGTGGTTCTAAAGACCCTCGGCTCTAAAGTCCCCTCGCTCCGACTCTAAAGTCCCGTTACCTACAGAAAAGAGCAAATAAAAAAACACACCAAAAAACACACCAAATAAATCACAAATTAAATTTTTTTGAAAATGACAGTACTCATTAAATACTTTTTTGAATTAAACGAAATTTAAAACTCAAGCGTTTTGGTACCCTAGCATGATTTCTATTAAGTTTTATTATTAACCGTCTAATAAAAAAGTTTTCTTTTAAAAAATGGTGTATAAAAAAACAACATTGGAAATAACCAAGTAGTATTGTTGTTAATAACTCGTTAACCGTTGGGAATTAATTTGTGGTGTAATACAATTTTTTTCTCAGTGTGACCTAATACAGCGATTAATGTTAGTTAAAACGCAAAATAAGATACACCATGAATCAGTATACTGCACCCTTAAACCCATTTTCAAAGTTATTGCTAGTATAAAGAAGTGGTGTTATTTTTATAATATGAGAAGTTGAGAAAAAACACTGTAAGTATTACATAACACTTTAATCATCAAATTAGCTAAAAACAATCAAATTTATGCAAAAATATAGCAGAACAATCACAACAGTATTCATATGACGACAAGATACCATCACTAATTGACGCTGACAATGGATGGACAATTCATAATTTAACTTTATCGCGCACAGCAAGAATATTATAAACAAATATAATTCGTTTTAGCCTGTACTTTGTTAATTTACCCGCAATTTTTCAATATTAATGTGTCAGATTAAACTTGTAAATTGTGAGTCATACTAATATTCACAATTTCTTTGGCCGATGTTCAAAGAAGCTAAAAAGTTTTGAGCTATATTCCAATATTTTTTTGTGGAGCACATCGCGTCCTTGTTTAAAAGTAGTGTAATTTGTATTCAAGATAAATTAAACGCTAGAGTCTGAGGTAGGTACGATGGAAGATATGCTTTTTCTGACGGTGGTTTCTTGTGCGGCAATTTTTACGGCTGTTCTGCATTTGGCCCGCAAGTGATTTATTAAAAGCGACATTGCCCAAATTAGGGAAAGAGTGGTGAGAACCACGGCAGCCGCTATGCCGGATACGGCAGCGTCCGTTAGTTTGGTCATAATAAGAGAATTTTATCCTGTATAAATCACGTTTGCAAAATGTACCGGCTCATAAAACTGATAAGAATACGACGCATTTCTAACATTACCCAAACCCAGAATATCGTGAAGAATTAGAACGAAACTTCCGATGAATTTTTTTGGTGCTCAAATTTGTGGAGTTTTTCTGGAAATGTTTACCGTAAGTATTTCCACGTAATATACGGCAGCAACGGAGATTGTAATCCTGATTTTTAATTTAAAATAGACATATCATCTAGGTCCAATAAAATCAAGACAATAAAATGTTGGAATAATGTCAAATTAATAGTAGCGAGACGTGAGAAAGCAATCAAGCAGTTAAAAGTTTTTCTACTTGGCTAGGCAAACCTTAGACCAATCGAAATCATATTAGATCAAAATGGCAATCGGTTATCACATATCTTACGTAGGTCAGTGTTTGTAAGTAAAAAACTTCTAAAATACAAAAAATCAAAATTTAAGTAACATCAAAAGCCTTATAATGTATATGCTCTGTAATATATGGATTTTGCTTGTTGTGGGATCAGGGTGAATTAAATATTTTTGTTCCACTGACACAATATTGTGGATTAATTTTGCCATATTTTTAAACATCTCGGACGCAAAATATACTGATGCGAGATCATAATTATAAATAAACATGAAAAATTCGGTTTTTTGAATATCCCAAATATTGCAAATTTTATTTTCAGATTTCATTTTAACACTAAAAATAGCCGCTTTTCAGATTTATTTTATTGCAAATTATTAAAGTTTATTTTATTATAATGTAACAACTTCCGCTGTGTTAATGCTTCAGAAATACAAAGCGTCTTACAATACAAATGCTAGTTATAAAGTTATATAACACGGGCAATCAATGGTGTAACATAACACTTTAGTCGATGTTGAGGCTACTGAGGCTGCAGATTACAAGTTTACGAACAAAATAATAGCAAATATTCATGTTTTTCTAAGAAAGAGCAAGATGTAAATTTAAACGAAAAAAAAAAATAAAGAAAACACAGAGTCACAAGGTGGTAACCAACTGTGCTTAATGCTTAATATTTTTCATTATTTTCTGTGTTTAAAAATTTAATAAGAAAAATTTCTCTAATTCAAGAACTCGAAAAATAAGAAGTTGTTGAAAACTTTTTGTGACTGATTTACGACTGATTACTTCGAATTTTTACACCTAAAGATTTCAGATGCGAACCCCACTGGGAATTTAAATAATTACGCGTGTTTAAAAGTCAAAGAATAAGACGTGTGCCAAGATCGCATATACGATTTTTAATATTTTTTATCAACGATTGAAGTATAATAATCTTTAAAAAACGTTGCAAAAACTGTGTAATTAACGCTATTTGGTTATGTCGGTATTGTTTTTTAATTGTTGTTGGAATTGTTTTTTTTTGTTGGCGTTAGGCGGCAACCTAAAAGCCGTAATTCTTTAGACATGTAATGAATATGCGGGGGATTTTTGGTTAAAATGTGGAGGTGTGATTTGCGTAAGAAAACGTATAAAACACAAAAATAATTTTTAATTAATTAAATTTTATTAGTTTTTATTCCTCTGCGTTGGAATTGTATTTTTTTGAAATTAAACGCATTAATTATATGATTATATAAATATAGAAAAAAGTGTATGTAATTATAAACATTACAACTTGCTTCGCAGAAAAATGCACGCGTGTCACAAACCGTCTTCCAGTTAAGGCACTGGACCGGGTGTCTCTAAACAAAAAGCAGCGACTTGGAACAAAAGTTTGCATATTATGCTATAATATGGAGAATCACGACAGTTAATTCGGGTCCGTATAAAAACCCCGTGGACAAATTCCCCATAGGCCAAAATCCCCATAAACGTTATAAAATTCCCATAAGGTGGTGTAAATTCCCCATAAATATAATGCGTTTGCAATATTTCCTTTAAATTTTACACTTGGAAAATACAATAAAATTTTATCATGATAAAATTTAGTTTGATTTTAGGGCTTTGCTTAGGCTTAGAAAAAAATAAAACATTTTTTAAGCTTTTATAATTGAAACTTAGTTTTTTTACACATTTTAATTTGCAAACGCATTTCTGATTGTTATGGGGAATTTGCACTGCGTTATGGGGAATTTTGCCATGGGGATTTTACACTACTGTTATGGGGATTTTGCACGTCACTGTTAATTCAATGTACACAAAGGTTTTGAAAAGATTTAAAAATAATTTGTATATGACTTTGGTTAACGAAAGAAAACAAGATCATAATACACGAAAATAACAATTCAACAGAAAACTTTTATTCTAAAAAACAGCTGGTTGTAAATACTTATTTCTTTTTCATTTTTTTTCCGGTCATATACAAATTATTTTCAATTCTTCTCGAGACCTTTGTGTACATTGATTTAACCGTCGTGATTCTCCATAACAAATAATCTTTAAAATTTTACTTGGGTGAGCACGCTCGCTCTGTGACTCAAAAGCGAAAAAGTGTAAGGATGGGTAGGGTATCTTAAATAAATTGAATTCTTTAATAATCAACGAATTTGAATCAAACTTTGCAAAAAAGAAGCCTGGGTTAAATTTGGGTCAATTTCAAACCATTAATAACAGAATACGACGGATATTTTCGCCCCCGCTTTTACAAATGCAGTCGGAAAAATATTTTTAGGCTGATAATCATAAACAAGTGCCATTTTTTTGCAAAATATTTTTAAACAGGTCTAAATTGGTCTTAATTTATTGTTTTTTTTTATAAATTTACTCCGGATTTACACAGAAAGTCTCCTAGTTTTAAAAAAAAACTAACTTAAAGCATCAGATTTGCTAGTTGCTATGAAGAAACAGACATAGACCGATGCAAAAATATTATTCAGAAAATTATTAGTGAAGTACTTATAAAGAATATGTAATTTTATGTTATGCTTAAATGTTATTCCGAATACTTAAAAAAGTGGTTAGGTTTTATATTATTTATTTGCCATATGCTTTGAGGTCAATCTTTTAAGCCTTTCGCGCGTCACTAAGAATCCTCATCTCTTTTTTATCACACCAATACGTCGAATTTATTATAACATCATAGTACCCTCAAACTTAAATAATAATAGTAAATAAATGTATTTCTTATTTTCATATTCATAAACCAAGTTTACACATTGTTTTGCTAAATAAATCCAAAATAAAAAATACATATACGTGTTTTACGTTATTGTCAACTCCGTGACATCTTATCGGGCCATTAGTGGGAAACACAGTAATTTTTACATCGATCCGATTTGATAATTTATAACGAATTTTGTATTATGCGTTATTATTACACAGCAAAACGGATGGGACACAATGTAAAATTTAATACCCACATACAATTATAAGACCTTACCATTTTTAAAATATGATTAAAGAAAAAATAGGCCGATAAAACATAATCATGAAATTCGGTGCACTGGGTTCTCTTTATTATAAGATTTTCTTTGTTTTTATCCTATTCAGTATTGAAACTGAAGCTAGAAAGCAGAAATCTAAAACTCCGTTTCGAGATGTTTTGTTAGAACGATGTAAGTCAAATATTTGTTGCATAATAAAAACTTTAAAACGTCTCGAATATAAATAGTGAATAATTATTATAAAATCCGCTTCAATCTTTTTAAATATTATTTGTGTTGTAATCATGGGTGGCATCCATGTTATAGAAATGTACACGTGTATTCTAAGGTAATACGCGGTCAAACTTCACGAGCGTAAAAAAGTTTTTTCAAGACTCAAAGTTCAAGTTATCGTGCGCGAAGTACATTTTTTTACATAATACATTTTTATTTAATGACGTGTTTGTGGAGAATAATTCCGTTTTTTCTTAAGCTTGGCTCCAAAAACTGAAGTTTTTGTCTTAATCAAATTTGATGATTCAACGCTGCCTGATAACACCAGAAACATATTTTTAATAAATTTTCTAATTTGGCCATGCTAAAAAATCTCCAATCGATTTCTTGTATTGTTTCCATGAGTTGAGTTTTTTTTTTAAACAAAACTTTTGACATGAAATATATATTTTTTATTTCTTATGTATGAATAAAAATGAAGAAAATCAGCAAAGAATAATAATAATAATAATAATGGACATGCTTGTGAGATTCTTTAAACTGGAAACTATCTCTACCTTTCATTTTTAATACAATTGCTAGTATTCAAATTATTGTGTATTTTGTGATAATAGTAAATTAGCGGCGTTTGTAGTTTTCACCCTTGCGGTTGCTATCGCAGCTCAGAAGCGGAGTGTGTATGGCGTCTCGTTACTCAGTGTAAAAAAACCATCAAAAAGCGGATCCCCATCCCCGCACGCGAAATTTAACACTAAACAGCATTGGCGTCTTCTATTTCGCGTTTCAGACGCAAAAAGGAAGACGCCAATGCTGAAAAATTTCAGGTAGTTCTTTCGCACTTTTCGGGCTCAAAATTTGTAAAGGAATAACTCAAACAGCGTTAAAAGTATTAAAACTTTAACAAAAAATTCATCTTATTTTTTTTTGACAACTTAATAATATTCAAAATCAATTGTCCAATAATGCAGTACTCTTTTACATTTACTAGAAACGAGTGGACCCAATGGGCCCTTCTCTGCCCTCTCATTTCGACTTAGATTTTTAATTTGATTTAATATTTTTATTTAATATTTTCCAAATATTTTTAATTTGATTTAATTTAGTAATCTTTTACATTTTTTTATATATTATATATATTTTTTATATAGTGTAAATAATTTTTGACGTTTAATTATTCATAAAATAAGATCTTTGAAACATTTGTCATAAAGGCTATTCTGCTCTATGATAACAAATACTTCGTAATCTTAATTAAACAAATAGTTTTAGGTCAATAAGGGCCAAGGTCAAAGCTTTAAAAAAATTTTGAACGATCATAAAATAGAAATACTACCATATTTTAAATTAATTTTGTTTTGTTTTTTAGTGGAAAGGCAAAGACAAACAAGTAAGTGTATTTATTTTTTTTTACTTGTCGATAATAACCAACAAGATGTGTAGACTATTCACAACATATTCTGCATTATTAAATTTTAATTATTTCGTTTTTTGTCTTATTAAAGTTTTTTCTTCAGAATTTTGTATAAAATAAAAATAGCAAAATTTAGTTTACAAAAACACATTTTTTCTCTGATGTTTATGTTACCACGAACTTGATTATACTTATATTACAATCAATTGTACTAATTTTATCATTTATATTTATTAGGTAAATTAGAAAATCAATTATATAACGCTTATTCACAGGAAAATTGTTTTGGAGTGCACATAGACATGATATTTTTATATGACTTAAATTTAGTTATTAACATTTTGCATGTCAAGCACATGGCAAGTTGTTCGAATTCGGGAGTATACTCACCCCACAATTTTTAGCCAGCTTAGGCAGCCAAAAATACCCTTTTTAGCATTTTGGTACTAAAAATGACAAAAAATTTAGAGAGGGCAAAACTCCATTTTTCACAACTAACCACCCGCAAATGCCAAGGAATACTCATCTATGATTAGTCCACTGAAAGGCACTTAGCTTATCCAAGGCTAAGCTGTCCATGCTTCTACCTACAACGCGTTGACATTAACGCAATTTTGTTTGGAATTTTCCGGCGCTAAATAGTTGAGGTGCAAAAATTAACCGCAGATAAGAAGTTTGTCTTTCAGTCTTTCCCCTTTGGACTGCTCAAATGACTGTCTGTGTAATAACCAACACTTAATCTTCCATTGTCTTTAAATTCCACAATTTAAACACTGCCCGCTTTTTTAAAAGCAGGAAACTTGCTTCACTTCTTCATTTACGAAAAAATACGCGTAAACGATTGTTTTTTGTAAGAATGGTGAATCAATGTCAAACTTTTTAGCACTTACTTATTAGATGAACATTGTGAGTGATTTTTTTCCGTTGTCTTAGAAAAATAGAATGTTAAGAAATTCTTTGGGCTGGTTCACACCGAAGTGACAACTGAAAGTGACAAGTGACAACGCCTTCCGTCCGCACTTACACCGTTACACCAAAAATATATAATACTATATAATAGTATTATATATTTTTGGTTACACTGCCATTTGTCACTTTTGAACGCGTGGTAACTTATAACTCCGGTGTGAGCCAGGCTTTTAAAACTTGGGGTTTAGGTTTAAACACTCCTTTCGACGCCGCCCCGAAAACCTACCAATGCCACAAAGTCGGCGCTATCACCCACTGCACTCCGCAAGATCCGCTGGTGGTGGAAGAACCGGAGCCGGGGAGTCCCTTCGTGGAACTCCCACCCCTGTTCCCACCGCCCTCCGATCCGTTCGGTCCGGACCCTCCGCCCCCGGACCCGTTTGGTCCGGAAATTCCACCCCCGGATCCATTTGGTCCGGCGGAAATTCTTCCGCCACCGCCGGAAGCAGTGGTTCCAGAGTTGGGACCCCCTCCCGGGCCGTTTCCAGTTCCGGTCCCCGTGCCACCGGGACCAATAGAAGAGGGACCGGTACCACTGTCTCGCTTTGAATTTTGCACTCACCAGGTGAGCCATAGCCATGTATTTTATTGTTTTTTGTAACTTGTCTGTTTCTTATTGTTTCGAAAGGCATGGAATAAAAAATACTATATATATGTGTAGATTTTAAAAAACATAAACCAACAAAATGGTAGACAGCCTTAAAAAAGCGGTGCGAAGTCAATTTTTTGTCTTTGATTTTGATTATTTTAGTGAAAACCTTACCCGTGTCGCAAATAGCCCACAAAATTTTTTCATAAAAATTTCCAGTGGTTCAGGAAATACGACCCTCAAAAAAGGCGTTTTTCGACAATTCTGTACTTGAAAGATTGCTCAATTGGTATTAAAATTTAAATTACAAAATATGCACTCAAAGAAAGCGGCTACTTTTTACTTTAATTTGATACCTTGATTTTTAAGATTAAAGCAGTATTTCTCGAGATATTGCGTTTCCCGTACAAAAAACCCGCGATTTTTTCGCTAAAAATACGAAGTGTAGGCAAGAATGTTGGGCAAACAATCAAATCACTGCCGTCGTTTGGAAAAAAAATTGAGGATTTTTTTGTACAGGTAACGCAATATCTCGACAAATAGTGCACTAATCTTAACAATCAAGGTATTAAATTAAAAAAGAAAATAGCCGGTTTTTTGAGTGCATATTTTGTAACTTAAATTTTTATACCCATTGAGCAATCTTTCAAATACAAAATTAATGAAAAAAACAATTTTCGGGGGTTCTACCCCTGAACCACTGAAGATATTTTGATGAAAAAATTTTTGCGGGTTATTGGGGGCAGGGGTAAGGTTCTTACGAGAAATCATCAAAATCGAAGACAAAAAGAAGTGTGACTCCGCACGCACCGCACCTTTAATTTAATATCGGAAAAAAATTAAAGCAAATTAACTTGATAATAAACAACAAAAAATCAGTTAATAAAACTTTTATTAATACACCATAAAAAGTGTCGTTTAGATTGTATCGCCAAATCATCATTAGAGCACAGATTTAATATTAAAAAATTATGATTAAAGTAAAAATATAATCTTAAATTAAAATTTATATTAATTTCTTTGATGTATATGATTTCCTTTTTTGATTTTGATGTGTGACACGATCAAAAGGTCACTTTTTATGATGTATTAAATAGAAGTTATCCGCTGTTTTTTTACTGTTTTTCTACAATCAAAATAATGTTAGTTTTAATTTGGGGATCTGATCAAAATTTTCATGAAATTTGCTTGGTTTTTTTATATTTATAAATAATTTCTTCATAAAAATACATTTTAGGTGTCAAATTTTCGAAAAGTGTGCCTAGACCCGCAATGGGAAAATATGCCGAAGCTTTTAGAGGACTTTTGCCGGGACTACAATAGCCAATGTGGCTTACCATCACAGGGACAAGAGGTAATAATTACATTACAGTCTTTAAAAAACTTTATATCGCGTCCAAATAAGAAAAAATGTCGGAAGTTTTTCGCTGACAAAAATTTGATGAATTACAGTGTTTAAACATCGAGTATAAATTTTCAGTTATATTAAGTTTAGGGATGATCTCCGGAGCTGTGAGTACCGAAGCTTACAGGCTCTCGCCGCTCGTCAAAGTTTCGTAGTTACGTCATATGTTTGAAATATTTGTTTATTATTTTAATTTAAGGAAAAATTAAAGAGTAATGCCATAAATTATTTTGTCAAAATTTTTTTACTAAACAAAAGGTTTTTACTTTCAAAACATTTAAATTTTTCGTTATTTTAGGCTATCAAAAGTATTAAGTATTTTTTAAATTTTTTGATTTAATCATTGATGTGATTTTTTCCATTTATAATTCGGTTTTTAAGACAAACAACTTTAACACCTACATGATAAACTAATAAACAAAAATTGTTAATTCAAATTAAGCATATTGTAGAATCAAGTGACGAACGTCGCCCCACCTCAAATCCCAGTGATACCTCAAGTTCTGCCGCAGGTGCAGCCGCCGCCGCCACCCCAGGTCCAGCAACCATTGCCGCAACTACCGCCACAGCCGCCGCAACCATTGCCGCAACTACCACCACAGCCCTCGTTTCCGTTTCCTTTTCCGCAGCTAACGCCTCCTCAATTGCAGCCGGGGCAGTTCGCTCTTCCGCATCAGCCGCAGCTGAAATTATCGCTTGACTTGGGCTTTTGCCAACAGAACCGGGACAACTTCGACAAAATCTGCCTCAAGCCTTCCCCACTAACTCCGCCTGCCCTGCAGAAGTTTTGTCGCTACTACAACGGGCAGTGCGCCGGTTTGGCACCGAGCCAAGCCGGGGCCGTGCCCCCTTGGGAGCTCCCGCGTCGTCTTCCTCCGCCGACCCCGGCCCTGCCGGCGCTCGGGGCCGCCCCTCCCATCGTCCGGGACTTCTGCCTCTCCCAACTGTCCAACTTCTACCAAGTGTGCCAGATCCCTTCGAACACTGGCATAATACAGAGCTTCGCCGACTTCTGCCGCTACTACTGGCAATACTGCGGGGGGCCGGCCCCCGCGGTCCCTATCGCAGCTAATCTCCATCCCACGCCCTATAAAACGAACTTCGGCCGGAACGGGGGTCAGACCCTGGCGCTTCCGCCCACCGGACCCAGCCAGCAGGGAGGGATACCCACGGGGTTCCTGGGGTTGAACCCGTTCGGCGGGAGTGTCAACGTGGGCACCGGATGGGGCGGACCCCCCACGGGAGTGGGATCCAATCAGGGCTACATCGTCAACTTCCCAGTACCGACAGGCAGCTTCCCGCTGGCAGGCGAGGGGACGCAACGCAATCTACCTGGACTTGGAAACCTCTGGGGCTGAATTGACAATACGGGATAAATTATACAGTCGCGAAAAAATTGTAGAATATTATAACTTAATCTTATGTCACGTTTGTCTATGTATATAAAATGTCAGTTTTGTTTGACTCTGTAGAAAAAAAACTTTTTTTAATATTGTGAGCAATTTTGAACTAAAAAACAAACTACATAAACCATAAAAGCGTATGCCATTTATTTTGTTTTCTAAATGGATGTATAATAGCCACTAGCCATAAACTATAATAATTCTACATAAAACAATTTTAAATTTGTGGACACGAATTTGTATTTCTACAAATTAAAAAGTTAAATTTAACAAACACTAGCAAGAATACATGAAATTAATTAATTTTAATTAATTAATTTCATGTATTCTTTCTTGACACTAGTGAAAACCTTGAAAAAAATTACACAGAACAATAAGTTGAATACTACTACAATAAGTTAATAATTTATGTTTTTTTTAATTTATTTATTATGAACAGTTCACGATCATAGTTAAGTACTCGTGCAATATGTAAATAATTTATTTCGCCTTAAATTACTTATCAATGGTACAATGCACAAAAGTCCACGCACAATTTCGCATTAGCACATAACATTTAAGTAAAATCATCAGTTTTAAATTGGTTCATTTAACTTTCAACCAAAAGAATTATTTCTGCTATCGTAAAAATTTATCAGACTATTATTTTTTACTATTTAAATTTTATTTGATATTTTTTTAATTTCATTTTACTTATATTGTTATAATAGAGCTTAATAAATTTAACCATTATCATATTGCAACCACTGACTGATAATAAAAGCGTTTCCTGGATTTTGTGGTTTTTTTAAAATATATTTTCTGTTAACGTGACCATTGATTTTTTAGTATTTTGAAAAGCCAACCATACTGAAATCAAGAACATACCGAAAAGTGCAATGCTTAGTATATTATCGCTTTTTAAAGCGATAATATAATAACACTTAAAAGACTGGGTAAACCAACACAATCGAATTTTTTAAAACTGGGTGGATGTTAATAAAACTTTGCTGACAGCCTGAACCTATTTCATAAAAATCTTTGTAATTGTAATATAATAAATACATTTAAATTGTCCTTGTTTTATTAATTAAAAAACAGACGTAGGCCTACCTGTGAAATTTATGGAATTTACAAATTTGTAATTTTTTAATTCTAAACGCAATTTTATTCGTATATTTTTTAATAAAAAACACCAAAATAAATATGCATTTTTTATTTACAATTATATATATATATATATATACAATCAATTTTTATAAAATAGGCCATGGTTCGTACTTCATTAAAATGCCCAAAAAACACTATTTTAAACCAGCTGAAGTTGTCCCTTGGACAATCCAAAGTTGTTCTTTGGACAATCCAAAGTTGTTCTTTGGACAAACCAAAGTTGTCCTTTGGACAATTTAAAAGTGTCTTTTAAACAATCCAAAGTTGTCCATTGGACAATTCAAAAGTGTCCTTTGGACAATCCAAAGGTTTTTTTTTGACAGCCAAAACAAAGTTGAAATATTTTAACTTGTGTTTTGGACACGTTGGACTGTCCTTTGGACTGTACAAAAGATACATCTCGATTGTCCAAAGGACAATATTTTTCCCAAATGTCTTTTGGGCATTTTGGACGAAGTATGTATGAGAACCAGTCTTGACAAAGGGCTAGGAAGAGAGAAGAAAAAAAGCAGTATATGGGATTTAGGGCCGATGGAGCCTTTGGAACTTGGGGCTGGAATTTGGAGCTAATAATAAAGAACTAGGAGTCGTAAGTTGGGAACTAGGAGCCGAAAGTAAAAATCACTAAAATGCACCTAAGCCTAAATCTAACCCCAAACCATTTTTTTCTAAAAGGCTCCAAGTTCCCATTGCTCGTGGCTCCAAGTTCCCAAAGGTTTTCGATGGTTACAAGTTCCCTGCTTGTGGCTCTAAAGACCCCGTGCCGTACATTGTATATGGGCTCAACGTTTAGTGCACAGCAAGAGCTTTGGTTGATACTTTGATTAGTTATATGTTGTTTTTATAGGATTAATTTTTTTCTTGGAACTGATAATGACTGGACGCGGTAAAGGTGGAAAGCTAAAAGTGCGTTTTAAGCGGCACGGAAAACAGAATTACAGAATCTTATTATGGTTAAAATTATATCTGGCTGATCTCGTAAGTTTGAATAGGAGAAATGAGCGGACCAATTAAAATTGTACGGTTATGACGTTTTTAAAAAAAACGAATTAAAACGCATTAATTTCCACCTTTTCAATAGACAAAAATTAACCAACTTTTGCCCTTTAAAACATTGAATTTATGTTCCAAATTAAGTAATCCAATAAATTTAGTATTTAATTTTAATATTAGACTGTTTTTACCGAAAGTTTTAAACGGTTTTATTGTTAAATAGTCGATTTGATACAGCAAAGCGTCGAGGTTAGCTAGGTTTAATTTACCTATAGTAGTGTTGTAAAAAGTTACTTTTACTTTTACTTAAAGTAATAAAAGTAACGGATTTTGGATTACTTTTATTTTTACTCGACTTTTGAAATTTCAATTACTTTTACTCCTACTCGACTTTTGAAATTTCAAATACTTTTACTTTTACTCTTACTCAGATTTTCCTCTGCAAATACTTAAATCAATTAAAAAAAAATTCAAGTAATTTTAATGGGAAGATTCCCTATGGGCTTGTTGTAAAGTGAATGGCAGAAGATAATTTTTTAAGCTGCTAACACGCTAAAACCATTTATTTTGAATAAAACTGTTATTAAAATGACAATTTATACATAAAATAAGCAAAAAACTTTAGAACGGAGCAATGGAGCTGAAAAAACCAGTGTTTTGCTCCGTTAAAAAATCACTTTTACTATATTTTACTCTTACTTTTACTTTACTTAAATAAAATTTTGATCATTACTTTTACTTTACTTAAATTAAAAAATCACAAATTACTTTTACTCTTACTCTACTTAAATTAAAATTTTTCAAATTACTTTTACTTTTTCTTAAAATAATTCAAAATCAATACTTTTTACAACACTAGCCTATAGTCTATTTCTTTCAAAATATGATATTTCGGATCTTAGTGTATAAAGGTAAGGGAGTACTTACTAACTATAATATCAGTAAATTCAATATTAAGCAGCAGTGGCGCTACTCCCTTTCTGCTTTTCCAACGCATTTTTTTGCTTTAAATCATGAAGGGTTTAGTTTTTAATTTTTTCGAACTTAAAAACCATAATAGCCCTTTTTAAATAATTTTCCACCATTTTCGCCCGCTGATAAACAAAATCGCGTAAAGGATGGTTCACCACTTTCTAAAACGACGGTCTCTGAACAAAAATTTTCACATTATATTACATACAAAATAATATTTTGTATACATAGTATACAAAATATTATTTTGTATATTAGGACTTAAAATGACAATTCCTAACCCAGTGAAAAATCCCTCCGACGGTAGCAGGTAAAAAAACGGTACACGAAATAAATTCTGATTGCTGTTACGCTAAAAACGCCAAAAGGTGGAAAAGTCGAAATCCCGGAGCTCAAGAGCGGGCATCCAGTTTCCGGTGGGTCGCTTTCATCGTCACCTCCGCAAGGGAAATTACGCGGAGCGCGTAGGTGCCGGAGCACCCGTCTATTTGGCCGCTGTGGTCGAGTACCTGGTGGCGGAGGTGCGTTTCCAACATGGGAACCGTTTAAATCACGCGGGACCGTATAAATTTCCAGAAAAAGCGTAACTATAGAATAAAACATATCTGGCATAATGCGGCACGGGAATTTCGAAACCAAGCACGTTGAAAATATTAATGTTAAAAATTGAAGTTTTAAATGTTTTAGTTTGAACTTATGGATTAGGCTAAGGTCTGAATTGTCTTTATAAGGATATGCTAGGATTCCATTCTTTGACATCCGCAGATGCGAATGCGGATTTTGGAACCCAAAAATCCACACATGCGCATCTCCAATAAATTTATTCTTTAATTCTTATTTACCGTTTTGTTTTTATTTTTGGAGTACATTTTAGCCATATCGTTTTTTTTAATTTAAAAAAATTAGGTAGAAGCCGCGCTAATTTCAGCTAAAAACTCTATATTGCATTTTCGAGCTTTTTATTGCTAAAACCTTTATTTAGATGTTAAAAATCGTGGTTTGGAGGAGGTTAGAAATCCATAAAAAACTTAGTATGTAAATTTAGAAGTCAAAATAAGCAATAAAAAATCTACGGATGTCAAAAATAGTGTAGATCTCCGCGAATGCGGATGTTAGACAGATTCCTAGTGTGCCTCAATGTCTCATTAGCTCAAAAAGGTCTCGATTTTCTCTGGGTGTTAAAATGTCACAGTTGTATTGTATTTTAATAATTATAAGTTTTAAGTACTTTTGAATCAATCAATTTTGTGAGTAAGATATGTAGTCTTATACGTCTCCAAAAAGCATAAACCTTTCTGTTTTGTTCTGTTTTGTTTTGTTCTGCATAGCATAAGCGCGTCAAGCAGTGTCTCATAGTTGCAGGAATGTGTTTTGTTTTCCTAGCAAAAACATAAATTTTCACATTATGTTTTACTGCAATTAAAATTCCAATACCTACTTCATTTCAAAAATAGAATTTTTGACTGCAAAAACAAACGGAAAAACTCAATTAATACGATAGTTGTTTTCCGTGAGGATCTAAACTTTACACGTCCCCGTGTGCGGAGTTGAGGTTTTGGAATTAGCAGGCAACGCCGCTCGGGACAACAAAAAAAGTCGAATTAGCCCCAGGCATCTGCAACTTGCTGTACGGAACGACGAGGTAAGAAATATATTAGATTTTAAAACAAACCTTTGTTTCCATAATGTTTTTAGTGGGCACTGTGGATTTTGTGGAAACTAATCAATCAAACTAAACAAATTTAGATAATAAAAGGCATATTATTTTTTATTTTGGTATGTTGGAAATGGAATTATTATTCGGTTGTCACAAAAAACCGTATATGGCATTTCCGAACAGTATTATCAAAAAACATATAATATAACGAAAAATCTGCAATTCCTATATAAAAAATTGAGTCTGCGGAAGGTTTTATAATGAACCGCTTTATTTAAATGGCACCTCCTTCCATAATAATGGCATAGTATAGTAGCTATTTTAATTTGCGGGAATTACAATGGTGATGGAGCTATTCTAATAGCATATAACTTAATTTAATTCCATACATACTCACAAGTGTATAATACCAAAAATATATAATGCTATATATTATATATAGTATTATATATTTTTGATAATACTATCCGGGCCGCATGAGTTTTCCCGTGTCAGGCATATTACTCCTGTGAGTATAGATTAGTGATGTGCCCCGGAGCTCCGGAGCGGAGCTCCGCTTTTAGAAGTTCGGGACCAACCCGTGGAGCTCCGGAGCTCCGCCCAATTTTTATACTAATTTTTTTGACTAATTAAAAATTGATGACATAAATTATTGTGTCAAAAATTTTTTGCAAACCGAATTTTTTTTAAAACTTATTAAAAATGATAAAAATAGTCTTAAAATTCAGATAAAATAGCTTTAAATGTATAAGCTCAAATAAACTTAAAATCGCTCATTTAAGGGGTGGAGCTACGGAGCTCCTTCCGCTTTAAATGGTCGGAGCTCCGGAGCATGATATTGGAGGCTAGGAACATTACTAGTATATATGAAATGAAATTAAGTTATGCTATTAACTTCCTCTCCATACTAAAATTGCGTGAAATAAAATGGCTACTATCTCTTATGCCATATTATAGAGTGCCATCTAAATGGAGTGGCTCATTATAATGGCCTACTCTGACTTAATTTTTATGTACGAGTTGCACATTTTTCGGTATATTATATATTTTTGATATTAATAGGTATGAAAAATTTTTTAAAGCCAATATCCGAGACAACATAAAAAATTCTTGGCAAATTCACTGCCGACTGCACACCGTTGAACAAAATAAAAGTTGTTTAAGGGGAGATAAAGGTTTTTGCTTGATTTTGTATTAAGGTGTATTATAATATATTTAAATACCCTAACGCTAAAAACCCAGATAAGTGACGAAAATAAGAAAACATAAGCTGCTAAAGCTGTTTGTGTTTTGTTTGGAGTAATTTTTTGTTAGAAATAGGTGCATTTTTGATAAAGGCGGAGATAAAAACAGTAGTGTTTTTTTTAATTTACGATAAACTTTTCTAAATTTAATAGTAGCAAAATTATACAGCATAATCATAAGAAAGAAAAAAATATATAACTAAACCCATGCATTTATTACTTACTCAAGCAGTTACCTGCGCTAAATAGGGCGCGCCCAGCGTCCTCAGAAAATATTCACTTCATAAATTACTTCACTTAAAATTACCTTATAAATTATTTTTCAAATATTTAAGATTTTTTGATCAAAAATTATAAAGAAAAAACATTTTAATCTTAAAAATATGTTTTTTTAGAGCTCTAATTAAAAACCAGGGTGCGCATTAATAAGAACATTTTACGGCTCTAATTAGGGTCATTGAAAGGACTAATTAGGGCGCACTCCAGTTAGAGTCCTTCCTGTGTCTGAGCAATACATAAAGTCACATATTTTTTTCTTTATATATTTTTAATAGTAGTAAACTCCTTGGTTCTGATATCACTTTTCTTTAAAAATATATAATTATAGCCAAACTTAACTGAACTTATTTTAGGTGTCATAAAACATTCAAGTAACTTGTAAAAAAATAATTAACCATTAATGAAATGACGTTAAATGTACCACACTAAATGATAAAATTTGTAGAAAAGTAAAATTTTTAAGTTTTATGTAGGGCCTTTATTGGAAAAATTAATTTAGGAATTGAACAAGCTGCTTTCTGGTATAACTATTGCTCAAGGAGGTGTAATGCCGAATATTCAAGCAGTTCTCTTACCTAAGAAACCTGCGAAGAAAGAAGATTAATTCTGAATAAACGTTTGATTTTCAAAATAGTTGTTTATTTGCTGTGATACACATTAAAGACACTTCCAGAAAAGATGACTAAACAAGCATTCCCATATGTGATAAGGTATTACGACTGCGTTCGCAAAAACTAACTTTGAATTAAGACATTTGTATTAAAAAACAATGAACAGTGATGAATGGTACGAGTGACACACGTTCGTTTTTTTAATATCAAAAACATACAACACAAGAAAATGTGCGACTGCACAATAAATTTTATTGACCAAAATTTCCAAAGAAAAATCACACATGCGCGACTTTGGTTGATAAACATTTGGAAGCAGTTTCTGCTATTTTTTATGCTTAGCGATTTTTAATTGTGTTATTTTTTGTAATAAAAAATGCGACTTTCACTTTTTTCGCACAACTAAAAAAAGTAGCAAAATTGGTTAGAAATTTAGTGTACAGTTAGACATGCTCTTCTGTTATACATTCTTCTTAATTTATTTGAAGCGATATGTGACGTAAGACGCTTTTGGATGCCACAAAAATGTTACCGTTACGTTTGAATTTTAAAATAGAACAATATGACAAAATTGGCTTAGAATTTGTTTGTCAACTTTTGTGGATCAATTCTTTTCAAACAAGTACAATATTTCGAAAAGTAGAATCGTTCTTGACAATTACGACGAAATCACTTGTAGTATTTTTATGATTAAAATTTAAATCGCATGAAACCCGAGTTAAACGATTGATATGCTGTTTGTGTTATAAACGAAACAGTAAATTTTATACAAACGTTTACTGATAAGACATATATAACGAGGAGAAGTAAGACGTAATACAATAATAATACAGTACCGAATTTGTAAAGCTTTAACAATAAAATATTTAATGAATATGAAGTTATTACAGGTTTTAATATTTAGACTTTAGTAATAAATATTGGGATACCCTTTTATTGTACTGAAAAAAATCGCAATAAAGTAATAGCATATTTAATATTGGGTTCAAAAAATACATTTTGTTGTGGAAATAGTTCACGTTAACGTCTCTCTCTTTTGATAAATAGTCTTCCTGGCTTCTTGCTGTGGGCTCGCCCAATTTTAAAAAAATCAAAATTTATTAATTTAAAAATTTATAGACCCTCTGTACTAGTCAATTGCTCGCGGATTTCTTTTATTTAATACAAAAAAGAGCAAAACTAATAAAACTTGTCTTTTAAATAATCAGACAAAAAACGAGTGAAATGGAAATTAAAAACCTTAGACGCCTTTATCCTACAACAAAATGGTCATTTTTTAATTAAATATTATGTAAAAAATAACTGTTTGAGAAAGTTTGACATGTTAAGCTAAATTATTATACAACACTAACCATAAGCTTTAAGCTTAATATATAATAATGCAATATGCGAACTAAGTATTTTACACAAGATCAGGCTATTATCATGATTCGACATAAAAAATGGTTATTGTCAAGAGTTTACGGTTAAATTTTCGCTATTTTCGTTTTATTTCATATTAGGTACATTGATATAAGAGAATGCAAAAACGCGAAACAAAAATTAGAAAAAGGTTGTTTATTTTTTTTTTTTTGAGAACTTATTATATAAGACCGATTGCTAACCAATTTTAATCTTAGAATTAACTAAATTTTACAATAAAAAAAAAGTATATTGTATTTTTTTGTACTAAGACAACACCATAACACCACAAACAAACATTAAAAACACCAATAAATCTATCGAAAACGTAGATTTATATACAGAATGTATCGTGCTATTCGGCTTGAATAAACTTTACAACACCAGCAAACACTAGCGCGGTAGATTAGTCCACAAAGAATGTAGGCAGCACGATTTTTCGCACTTAATGATACTTAAGCGCGTTCTCCGCGGATTCGTCTAGCGAGTTGGATGTCCTTGGGCATGATTGTGACTCGTTTGGCGTGGATGGCTGCCAAGTTGGTGTCCTCGAACAGACCAACCAGATAAGCTTCACTGGCTTCTTGCAACGCTCCTAAAATGTGCCAACAATAGCTACTATTGTCGAACCGCATGTAGATGGTGACGTTTTTTAAAGTGTCACACGACATGGATACCACTTTTGGTTCAATTTACATTATAACATAGCAATTAAAGCAAAATTTTTAGTTTTAGTTTAATTTTTAAAGTTTGTGCTTTCCGATTGCTTTTTATAAGTGACGTAAAATTGCCGTGTTTCGATTGGTTACAAGGTGTCCTTGTTTTCGTCTTTAAATAATTGCATCAGCCAAGCTACAAGCCCGCATATAAACAAAGAATATAACATATTTATCAAAGTTTTTAAGCCTGGTTTACTTTGTACACAGCGTCTCTAAATTATCGAAGGTTTTTTCCTTTAGAATGAAATATGCATGACATCTCAAAATTTTCTTTAAAATTGTCGCTAAAAGGTTACATAAAAATAATACGAACACGAATGCCTTCCATTTATAAATTAAAAAGGTAAAAGATAAAGTCCTTAACTTTAATAAAAAAACCACCGAAAATTTTCTTTGACTTTTGCCCATGAACATTTTTGACAAAGTAGGAAATAGACTTAACGTTGCAGAATTTATATCTATGATTACATGAAATTTCCTAAAAGAAAGCTTACCAATAGCCGCCGACTGAAAACGGAGATCAGTTTTGAAGTCTTGGGCGATTTCCCTGACCAAACGCTGGAAGGGAAGTTTGCGGATGAGGAGCTCGGTGGACTTCTGGTAACGACGGATTTCACGGAGAGCCACGGTTCCGGGTCTGTAGCGATGGGGCTTCTTGACTCCTCCGGTGCTGGGGGCCGATTTGCGGGCGGCTTTCGTGGCCAACTGCTTACGCGGGGCTTTTCCTCCGGTGGACTTACGGGCGGTCTGCTTTGTACGGGCCATTTTTGATAAAGATCACTAAAAACAAGGATTAAAAGTGGAAAATAATTCAAAATTTATGACCCGGAAGACTGACCTTTCAATTGGCGAAGGAACCGTGGAGTTAAAATACAAGACTAGACAAGTGACGTCATACCTTCAGGAAAAAGAATTCTTATTAAGGTAAAGCCTAGAATTATTATGAAATGCCAAGATTAACTCGGGACTAAAAATTTATAAAAACTGAGATTTCGGTTACCTGAACGACGGCTAAACTGGCCTTGGTCAGTTTTGGTGATGCCACTCATCAGAAAATTTATCAAATATATGTTATTACAGCGTCAGGCTGTAAATTAATTCATTTTATTCTTGAAAAAGGCTGGTATAACCATTTTTATTAAATAAAACTAAAAACAAAATCCACGAAGGGAGTTCAAACTTAAATTTTTCCACATAGCAAGTTTGTGATTGCAAAGGTTGATCGTATTATCCACCTTTGATGTTTAATATTACAAGTCGAAGCGAAAACATTTTTTGTTAATATTGCGCTGCATGGCATTAATCACGTTTTACTTCAATAGATTGTAACAAGAAGCGCTATTTTGCCATTTTTTAACGAAATTACATAAAAAAAATAATGATTCTTTGCAAAATTTTGGACAAAATACGGTTTTACACAAATTTTGAATTGATACCGTCCCTAAAAAAACATTATATTGTGTGAAATGCCGTGTTGGGCTGTTTCGGCAAAAAATCAATATCAAGATGGCGGCGAAAATTGAGAAAAAATCCGAAAACAAAAATTTGGAAAAAGTTTAAAAAGGTTTTATATGAATATTTTAATGTTTTTTGCTCAACAAAATAGCTAAAAGAAAAACTTAGGGTATTTCGCAAAGTTTTCTTACCTTTATTGTTGTTTTGGGCTTCGGAAAACAATACAATTTGGGTCCAAAATTCGGGACAAAAATTGATCGCAAAACCTCACTTAAACTTGTCGTTGAACAGCACTATATTGGATAGGATGCAAAAGAAAGAGGTCGAAATTTTGCCCTAAGCTGATTGGCTGGCGCCTGTTTTCGTAATACAGCGACGAATGATGATTGGTTGCAATCTGGTTAAAACCGGTTTTTTCTAGTATTTTAGTGATAAGTCGATAATTTATCCTGTAAACGATATGAAGAAATACATGACCATCGGCTCGCACGCATTAGGAAATGAAAAATAATGAACAGGTTAAATTTTTGAGTTCGAATCACGTTCATTTTGGGGATAAACTTGTGACACACAATTTTTTTGTTTTACTCAACGGACTGAGTCGCTAAACTCATGATTCAACTTTTTCAAGCGTTGGTACCAGGCACTTTTTTTCGTTTTATTTCCAGCTTATAAAAAAACTAGCAAAAATACATTCGTACTTACAGGAAAAAGCTTTAAGATCGATTACTGATTTTGACAAGATAATTGCGATAATTACAGAAAATGTCTAGTATAATGTTACAGTTCAAAGCATACAAGACAAAAACAATCCTTCATAAAGCATTTGTGTTTTTGCGTAGGTAAATTTCATGCATATTCATATCATTATCGTATAAATATTATATAAAGTGCAGCAGTGGTTTAAAACACATCATTTTCGAACGTTTTTAAAATGGAACCAAAAATTGTAGTACAACCGCCTGAAAGTGTTCCAGATGGATTTCAGGTTCGAGATATTGTTAACGAAGGTATATACTTTTTAAAAATAATTTTGCACAACTATATCTTCCAACTCTGTCCCTACATTTGTTTTTTTTTTTAATTCAGTTTTTAGCAGTTTTTTGTTGGTTTTAAAACAAAGATCTGTTTGCAGTAGCGAACCGCGAACGATATTTTTTCGCTCCCATAACCCTACCCTGCCCCTACCCCAATCCAGGGTACGATAGCGATATATTTTTCGCCGCTTTTCGCTGTTCGTTAACAAGAAATTCAAATGTACAAAACACCATGCATTTAGCATGCAAGTATCCTCACAAAATTTGTTTTGTTCTGTTGATTTCAATTCCCGAATCTTACTCAAGTCAGACTGAGGTCTAGACAATATGCTTGCAGCTGTTGACTCGCAATAATTTTTTGGTGGTGAAAATGCTCAATTAAAGGTCTCGACACATTTATCCAATTGTAAGTTCATTCGTTTCGCTTTATCTACCGCTTTTATTTGAACTAGCAGTAATATATGGGTACAAGTGCTACACGTGTACCAATTATCGATTTGAGTGATCGAGAAAAAAATACGCATGTGAAACATCTTTATATCCCAAATCGAACTCGTAGACCTCAATTTTGAGGTTATTTTTTGATTTAAGTCTTATGTAAAAAGTTATAAGCCCATTTAAGCCCAAAAATTGCATATTTTTGGTATGTAGAATTTATGTTGTTAAGAAAAAAAAATTGTTAACCAACAAAATAAATTAAAAATTATATTTTTATATTGCTTAAAGCCTGAAGAATCTAAAAATATCTAAAAAATTAAAAAAAATTGTTGATCATATGGACCACCAAAACATGGACAACAATTTTTTAGTTAGCTCTAAAACCTAATTTAAGCTTATTTTTGCTATTATTAGTTATCCTAAGCCTAAGCAAACCCTAAAAATTAAGCTAAATTGTATTTTGACATATTTTTATTAATTATGTGTTTCTGACAAATTTTCATTTTTTTCAAAATTGAAATTTAGCTCATTTTTAACTGGTTGTCATACAAAAATGGTGGACACTAGAAAAAATTTTGAACTATATTCAGAAACGCCAGACTCTGGGCAATTCGAAAAATATATTTTTAAGTTATTCAAAAGCTAATAAAAATATTGTAAAAACAAAATTTGTTATCTATTTTAAAGGTGCAATATAATAATGCGAGGTGTATTTTTTAATATGAAGAATATATAAAACAAGAGAATGTCCGACTGTTTAATTAATTTCTGAACATTATTTTGCTAGCAAAATCGCACTTGCGCAATTTGTTGGGGTTTTTTGTGTTAAAATATAATCGCAGCGCGAAAAAATGTTGCAAGATTGCAAAGAAACTTTCACTTTGCAACAAACTAACACTGCGTAAAAATCCTGCCCATGGAAATTAGAGAAAATGGCGGATTTTTGCATGGAAATTAAAGAATTGTTTGCTTCAGACATGGTGTAAATACAAATTTTATTAAAACACGTTTATTCCAACGTTTCGATCATATAAAACAGATCATCATCAGGGATCTAAAAATATAACAGATGTAACACGATGGTCGTACAAAGTTACACAAGTGCGATTTTTCTTGCAAAAATTCTTGGTCAAAAATTCAGTGTACAATCAAACATTCTCTTGTATTTTATTCTTGTTAATATATTCATCGATGTATCTGGTCTATTGAAATCTTGTTTTTTACATTTTCATTTATTCCGTTAAGTTAAATTTGCGATAAAAAATACCTGAAATATGAATTTCAAAAGCTGTTTACAATTTTTTTAGGAATTATAGTTGGCATAATGCCGCAGGACTGTTTATTAATAAATAGCACTACTTTTTTTTAGAAATTCACTTTAATTGGCATTATCATAGTTTATTAATCAATTTAGACTTTGTTGAACTTACTACTGCGATGGAAGTGGATGAGGCGGTTTGTGATGACGAGTCAGAAAAATGGAATAAGGTTGGAGTGGACTCCAGTCACCCTCTGCGTAAACTTATTAACCCTTACCGATTAAAGTTGCCACTCACAGTTTAAAATATTTATTTTGAACGTAATAAAGTATAAATATTATATAAGCAGTATATATACTATATGTTTGAAAACTTTAAATGCGTTTCACTCGAAACCACTTTTTTGACTTAGCACCGTTTTTTATAGCGCCGACGATATGTTAGTTTTTGTTCCAGTTACGGTTGCAGATACGCAAGACACTTTTCGATTTATTTCAGAAAGCGAAATTTTTTCGCAAATGAAAAAAAATTACAAGATATTTGTTAAAGTTTAATCGTACTGTACCGAGTTAATTTAATCGTCATTAATTTTTATAATTTTTAGTAAAAACCAAAAAAAATTTCGGTTGAAGCTAAATTCATTGACTGTTTAAGTGGTACGGAGTCTTTAGAGCCACAAGCAGGGAACTTGGAGCCATCGAAAATTTTTGGGAACTTGGAGCCACGAGCAATGGGAACTTGGAGCCTTTCAGAAAAAGTTGGGTTGGGCTTAAATTTAGGTTTCGCTTAGGCTTTGGTACACGTTTTAGCAATTTTTATTTTTGGCTCCAAGTTCCCAACTTACGGCTCCAAGTTTCCAACTTACGGCTCCAAGTTCCCTACTTTTGGCTCCAACTTCCCTAGGCTCCATCGTCCCTAAATCGTTTAAGTTCTTGAATTTTTTACCTAAAAATATAGTATTACACACTGTCTCTTGTTAAAATCTAGAACGCGTTAACAAAAATAAGCCAATCCAGTCCATTTCACGAGCGTGAGGAGTTGGCACACGTAGTTTCGGGCTGCCCTCGCAAACGGAGCGCTTTCAAATCGATAATTTTCTGCATTATTGCAGCGCGCCTTTCATTGCGCGCCTATAGATGCGCAATGGAAAACGCGCTTGAAATGAAAGAAGTTATAACCTCTTTACACTCAAGGACTAGCTTATTTCTATTTTATTTTGGGGGTGGGGGACTCGTTGTTTTTGCTGAACACGTCTACTTCAACTACATATAATAATAAAATGTAGACTTTTTTGAAACTGGTGGAAAACAGTTGCGATGATGGTGAATTGTGCGACAGCTGCAGATGGAGAGAGACACACCTGGCGATGATCAGCTCCAAAGAAGGTACATTAGCCAATTTTGCAACGAAGCCAGTGATACCCTTATAAAATAAATGGGAAATACTATATGGAAAAATAAATATAAACGAGACTAAAAATTTACAAAAAAAACTGTTGGATTTTTTTATGATCAATGTGGCAATTCTAAGATTTTATTTAAATAGTGTTAAAAAATTTACTGGTTGAAAATATTTTTAAAAAAATACAAAAATATCTATATACTGAGAGGGTGAACAATTTTGTTTTAAGAGTTTCAGTCAAATGGGATTATCGTTTTGTGCGTCTCGATTGCAAACGAAGCCACTTCTATTTGAATAAAATACAGAAAACTTAAATAAATTCGCAACATGATTATTGTCAGCTAAAACATCTCTGCAGCATACCACCATAAATACAAAATTAAGCAGAGCTTAAGACCTAATAACACATTAAAATATTAAAGTTACCTACTTTTTTGTATCCAAAGAACAAAGCAAAAACAGTTGCTAAACAGAAACAGTTTTTTGGCAAATGTTCAATACATTTGGCAAAATTCTTTTGGGTTTTTTTAGAGCAAGTAAAGAAAAAAGTAAAATCAGAAGAAGAAGCCGAGATTTCTTATATAAAGCAAAAAGAAGCGTCTGCAGCGGCAAAAGAGCAAGTTAGTAAATTCCTCACAATTATTTTTTTAAATTTTTGCGGAAAACTTGTTTTTGTAAAACAAGGAATTATTTTAATAGAAGTTTTATAAATCCGAAAAAAAATCGTTTTTAAGTTTTTTGAAAATTATGTATATTTAGAGCTTTAAAGTTATAGCGATTAGAGTTGTTACGCGATTTTAAAAATTATCACATTAAGTAAGCTATCATAAAAATATATAAATTAAAATTTTAAAAATCGGCTAGTTTTTTTTATTCCATGAAGAATTATTACTTTTATTTGACGAAATTACCTAATATAATAAACATGTAATTTGTGTCTTTTAACCCGTTTGGATGATCTAATTTTTACCGGCAACTACGGTGAAACCTTTGTACCACCAAAAATATAAAATAAAAGGAAAATAAGACACTTAGAACAAACTGCTTGAAAAAAGGTCCCATTTTTCCCATTTAAATAGAACGCATAACGACTTAGGTGATATGTGAAGTTAACCGTGGTGAAGTTTACACATCAAAATGGTCACACGAATATACCACCACCGTAGGACGAAGGTTTCACCGTGGTAGAACGAAGGTTTAACCTTGGTAATGGTAGAAAAACAACCACAGAAACAGGTTAAGTCCAGACTAACTATAGAAATAAAATTTGTACAAAATATTTCCCTGTACAATGTTTCCCGATTTTTTAACAGATTATAAATATCTAATTAATTTCGTTTTTAAGAACACAATTTTTAATTTTAATATTTTTTTTTAATTTCTTTAGAAAGAAAAAGAAAAATCTCGTAAACTTGAAAAAGAAATTCGTGAGGAATTTACTAACTGGCTCTTTTGCCGCTGCAGACGCTTCTTTTTGCTTTATATAAGAAATTCTTACTTTTCTTCTGATTTTACTTTTTTCTTTACTTGCTCTAAAAATGCCAAAAGAGTTTTGCCAAACGCATATTGAACATTTGCCAAAAAACTGTTTCTGTTTAGCAACTGTTTTTGCTTTGTTCTTTGGATACAAGAAAGTAGGTAACTTTAATATTTTAATGTGTTATTAGGTCTTAAGCTCTGCTTAATTTTGTATTTATGGTGGTATGCTGCAGAGGTGTTTTAGCTGACAATAATCATGTTGCGAATTTATTTAAGTTTTCTGTATTTTATTCAAATAGAAGTGGCTTCGTCTCCAATCGAGACGCACAAAACGATAATCCCATTTGACTGAAACTCTCAAAACAAAATTGTTCACCCTCTCAGAATATAGATATTTTTTGTATTTTTTTAAAAAATATTTTCAACCAGTAAATTTTTTTAACACTATTTAAATAAAATCTTCGAATTGCCACATTGATCATAAAAAAATCCAACAGGTTTTTTTTTGTAAATTTTTAGTCTCGTTTATATTTATTTTTCCATATAGTATTTTCCCATTTATTTTATAAGGGTATGTCACTGGTTTTGTTGGAAAATTGGCTAATGTACCTTCTTTAGAGCTGATCATCGCCAGGTGTGTCTCTCTCCATCTGCAGCTGTCGCACAATTCACCATCATCGCAACTGTTCTCCACCAGTTTCAAAAAAGTCTACATTTTATTGTAGTTGAAGTAGACGTGTTCAGCAAAAACAACGAGTCCCCCCAAATAAAATAAAAATAACCTAGTCCTTGAGTGTAAAGAGGTTATAACTTCTTTCATTTCAAGCGCGCTTTCCATTGCGCATCTATAGGCGCGCAATGAAAGGCGCGCTGTAATAATGCAGAAAATTATCGATTTGAAAGCGCTCCGTTTGCGAGAGCCTGAAATGACCAAACGTGTGCCAACTCCTCACGCCTGAACTGACTCGGATCGGCTGATTCTGTTAACTGTTCTAGATTTCACAAGAGACAGCGTGTAATACTATATTTTTAGGTAAAAAATTCAAGAACTTAAACCATGTTGGAGGGACATGAAGCTGCAGGAGCAATACTAACTTGTCAACA